>JAQSVH010178450.1:5385-17452 GCA_029448705.1 Adansonia digitata
TTTAATTTATTTTAATTTATTTTAAATTTTTTATATTTATATTTAAATATTTATCGAATATAATATTAGATAGAAATATTTTTTTATATTAATGTTTTAATATACATTAGTTATAAATATCAAATAATATTTTTATATCCGTATTCGAATATATATTAAACATAAATATTTTTTAATATTTATATTTAAATATATGTCAAAATCAAATGTTGGACTTATATTGCAATTTAAATTCGAGATAAGTATCATATATGAGTAAATATCTTATACAAATATATTTAATATTTTAATTTTTTTTATATTTATGTATGAATATATATTAAATATAAATGAAAAAAAAATGAAAAGGTGAGTTTACTATGTATGGCGTAGCTGAATTATAAACAGAATCATGGGCACACCATCTCTATCTGAGAGCGACAAGAAATTGGAAACATGTCGTGTCATCAATAACAAGTTATTACTTATGTAATTAACAAGACGCAAATGTAAATTGTAAAATCAAAACTTCAATGAATGAATCACTAAGAACAATTGAGGATGGTCGTGTAGCCATTTGAACCAAATCAATGTCCCAGCAAGTTTTATAATTTTTGAGGGAGCCAGAAATTGAGATTCATCATGCAATATAGACTTAAAATGTAGTTTGAAAGTTTCTTGAGGATATATATTCAATGAATTTTCATGAACCCCAGAAAAATATCTACATAATTAGTTTGGTATAATTAAATAATAAGACATATTTGTTAAATTATGAATTTCATCCATGGAGCCTACTACTTCAATTGGATCTGTTTTTCTGGTTCATCATGGATTTTTATTATTATTTTTTAAGTATTTATATTTGAGATCCGTCTCGAACCTATATTTGAATATGAGTACGTGAATATGATCTTTTACGTATATGAAACTCTTCGAAAAAAATAAATATATATTTATTAAATATTTGCTTGTGTTCAACACTCACACTTAAGTTCGAGTAATATAGATTGAACGTCCATTGTTTTTGTTTGAAAGAATGAGACAGTTTATAGAACTCTTTAGAAACAGCAAGCTCCCTTCATTTGATCTGCTGCATTTCAATGGACTCGGAACACATTGCAGGTCTTGCAGCTAGGTTCCGACCGCAACCTCAGACGAAGTTCCTTTCATGAAGCCTGCTGAGATCAAAAGCTGTCCTATATAATCTCACTAGTACTGATTAGCAGGACGTTCTTCGAACTAGAAGCAATAGATTTACATCCAAGGAAAAATATGACATAGTGTTTTTTATTTTTTTTAATATATTTATGTTTAATATATTTTCGGACATGAGTATTATATGACTCCTCAAAGATCTTATAAATAAATAAAATTTTTTAAAAAAATTAAAAATATCCGTGTCTGACATATAACATATCTAATATTTATACCGAAATATGAGAAATATAGGTAGAGGCGAAATAGCTTAATCTAATTGAAAGAAAATAAGAGCTGAATTGACTCTAATGTGATATTTTTGGCATAAATTGAGTCTGATTGTAGTGGGTTAGCCTCATGTTTGACAAACACATGCATCCAAGGCTCCAAGCATTACATGATGTCATGCTCCTCTTCGTAAAAACTGCCTATTAGTTCAGCCACCACTTAGATGAAGGAATATATAGTTCAAAGCCAAACCTAGAGTTGGAATGCACTGGCCCTCTCCTCTGGCTCCGAAGATAAATTTCAAATCGCCAACTTATAAAAAAAATCCTTTTATGATCCATATTCAAGTTTCCATGATGAATTAGCACCGGACAACAAAATCGATGGCTTTTGAGTATCATCTAGAACAATCTTAATGGCAAGTTACATCATATTCGAGTCTTACTTTGTCCGAATAAATTATGTTTGATAAGCTATTATTTATAATTTTCAGATTTAGATATGAGTATCAAATATATATATATTTACTTTTTAAAATTATTTTATATATTTAGAATGTCGTATATTTATATTTATATTTAAAAATATGTCAGATCCGAATGTTAAATGCAAAACCTTAATAAAAAATGAAGACTTGTAGCCAGTTAGTATTAATTTGAATTCCTATTATCAGATTGAATTGTTTTCTTTTTTGTTGCCTAAAACAACAACCGTTCTTTCATGTTTGAATAAAATATCTCTCCAGCTAATATAATTATAAGGGATTCTCATGCTTTATCCGGTTTATTTTATTTTTATTTTCTAATGATTTTAAAAACATATAGTTTTTCGTATTTTAAGATTTTACTTCAAAATATTTTAATTAAAAAAAATCAATAATGGTAGTTTGCTGGGTAATTTACATTTTAAGTCATTGAACTTAGCATTAATTTTCGTATAGGTCACAAACATTTAATTTCATCAAATTACATCACTAAACTTCTAGTATTATTAAATTAAGTTGCTTAAACTAATTCTGTTAAGTAATTCTAATGCAAAAACAAACTTAGCATGTAAGGGTAATTACTCTCTTCTCAAAAGACATACATGATCTGTCTACTTCTTTAGAGCGCTTAGTGTAATATTCTCTCCTAAACAATCTTGTAAAGCCCCCGTCACGAACTTTTACACAATTTTTGCCTATCCCATCGCCACAGTGTTATGCATGAAGTCACGATTAGTCCATCTTGTCTACCGCACCCGTTGGGATGCTTGACATGAAATCGGATGGTTGATATCACATATCTTGGGACCATTACTCTTTTTCCAAAAGAAAATATGCCTAATTGTGTAGCATAACCGCTTATATATCTAAAGACTTTCCTTTAATATCCGACGTGAGATTAATATACCCTATCTACCTTTTTAGAGCATTTGGTGTAACATATATTTGGCGTATATCTATCTGATATTATCTTAATAAGATGTAAAAAACTTGTGTATTTGTTCAATTAATTTTTCCATTAGAATTACTTATGTAAGTGACTAATTTATTAATAATTAAAGTTTAATAATGTAATTTTATAAAATTAAAAATTTATAAATTATATAAAAATTAGTGCAAAATTTAATCACTCTAAATATAAATTATCCATCATTTTCTACATGGAAAAAAAAATGTGAATTGTAATCATAGTAGCACCGTTGAAAGTGAGAAATAATGTGAAAAATGTAGTTCCAATTATTTGTGTATATTCAATGTTTTGTCAATCATATAAATAAAATATAATACTTTAATTGTATAAAAAATTTATACATAATAAGTAATTACGTTACATATGTCACATTAATCTTATTATATTATATAGTGGGCTACTTTTTCATTCAACCCCACGAGGTCACGACTCACAATTTTTTGGCCCATTTTGCCCAAAAAAATATGTGACCCATATCCATTTTCTTCTTCAGCAATGCAATGGTGAATTATGCATGAACTTGTTTACTTTGTAGAGGAAGGATTTTAATTTGAGTTATGGCTATTTTGATGGAGAAATCTCAAAGTATTTTAAAAGGTTAATGCTCCGTTTCGATAGGAAGGTGGAAGAAGTTTTCATCCACTATCCAAATGAAGCATAAAAGAAAAATATTAACGTAACTCACAATTTTTATTACCAGAAAAACATAATTAGTACAGTACCAAAAAGATAACATCCGGATAATTAGTGCAGATCGTATAAAGTACGAGCGCTCGATACATGCAACTATTAATTAGGCCTTAATTAAACCGATACTAATTCTAAGCATTGGGATTAAGTATTGGGATTTTATGGTTTAAACCCAAAGGGCTCCAACTCGTCTAAGCATTGGGATTAAGGATCGATTAAGGTGAAGACTCATCACCTCGTTGGCTCCACCAACAAGTTCACCACCAATGAACACGGCTGGAACCGAAGGACTGCAACCAAGCCTGAGGAGGGCTTGCTCAAGTTCGCGTCCTCTAGGGATCTCATCGAGCTCGTGGACAGCGGGGTTGACTCCAAATTCAAAGAAAAGGGTTTTAATGGTGTGGCACATGCAACAAGAACTCTTGCTAAATATCACCACCGGCCTCTCGGATGCCAACTTTGACACCTTCTCCATTGCTAAATATTGAAACAATAGGTTTTGCAAGTAAAACTCTATTTATTTGGGGGTTGCTTGATGAGTTCGTGAGGTGCTTTGAATGGCCCCCAATGGGCACTGATTTATATAGGGAAAAATGTGGCATTGGGTTGGCTATGAAAACAAAGGTTTGATTGAAAATGAGAGAATGTTCGATTAGATATTTGGGTCGGTTTCAAAATCCACTGTTTTTTCTCTTAGATCAGACATGAAAGCGATCAAAGCTTTTGCACTATTGCAATGGAAAAGGAAAGAGCACCATGCATCACGAATCTTTTTTTTGCATACGGAAGTTAACATAGACTTGTCCTTTGTACGGGTGAAACATTTATTGTTATAAAATTGAAATTTAATTCAATTGCTCGATCCAATCATCTTAACATCTCATAAGTTTAAAATTCAAATTTTATTATTAGTAATATTTTCTTGTCCTTAGGCTATGAATTTTTTGTAAAAAAAACATTAATATTACTTCCTTTGTCTCAAATTATTGAAAACATTAATATTTTGGATTACTGTTCTATCCATGTTTATTACAAATCGATCATAAAAAGATTACCAATGAATTTATTTTTTTAGATTCTCAATCTATCCTTAACTCTCAACCTTATCTACTTAAAAATTGGGAATATCATATGCTTAAATTCTCTCACACATATAATTTTTAGAAATTTATCAGCATGCATATCATCTAAACTAATAAAATCTTGGGTATTAATAAAATTTCTTGAATTAGCACAACATAAAAAACAAAAACCAATGTATGTCATCTAAACCAATATTCAATTATCAATGAATCTAACAAATTTAGATTGATTACAAATCTTTAAAACTTATTATTGGATAGTGGTTAGAATAATAATCCATGATTTTTTTTATTTTTTATTTTTACATTTTGTACAAATATTTCTAGTTTAGATGATAAGTTTACTAGAAATTTTTGGGAATGCTTGAATTAGATTTATATCTGTTCAAAAATTAGATAATCCATCTTAACCTAATATTGATTTATGCCGCCGGACTTGATCATGAGCAAGTCTAATTAGATTAAAAATAAGGTGATTTATTTGTATATTTTGCTTGGTGTTAATTTTGAGATGTTCCTATCATGGAGGCATCTGATGAGCTGGATAGAGAAGTTAGGATTTATCCAATTGGGACCTTTTCTTTTGTTTTTAGTTGTTGTTATAATCAAAGAGGTGCATAAATTCCCATTTTAAAAGAAGAAAATAGAAAGCTATGTGAAAGAGAAAGAAGAGTGTGTGTGGAGAAAATAATACTTCAAAAATATTCTTTGCTAACAAGATATGGAAAACTTGAAACCGTTTGATATGTGATAAGATAAGATTTCGAATATGAGAAAGTATGTCATTTATCGTCGCGTGATCAGGTTATCGAATTTTCTATGTGAAATTAAAAAAAATAATTTTTAATTTTTAATGTTATTTTAAATAGTAAGACAGACTTTCAAGTTTACTCAAGTCGGACTTGATCTAAGCCTATATAAGAAAATAAAAATTTTAAACAATTACTCAACCCATAGATATTTCTATTAGATATATATATATATATTTGTATCGATGCTCATCCGAATTTAGATAAATATAATTAACGATCACTTTTGTGTGCATATTTTCTAGAAAAATCTCATTATCAAAAAATTCTAAAGTTTCTTCACTTTTTTTTTCCTTCGTCACCAATTGGAATCTTGTTAATTTAATTACAAAAAATGCAAAAGTATACGTATTTCATACCCAAAAAAATACTAATTTTTTATTATCATTGGTACTTTTCATTTTCGGGCCAATGTACTTTCCAGGCAACTATAATCTGGAAACGTAGATACTGTCAATTATCTAACCCACCTTAGATACAAAGGGCCAATTCCATAATCGGCCCAATGGCAAGGCCGAGAGCCCAATTTTGTAGGGTCGTTTTAAGTAATAACACTCGACCGTAATATGTGTACCTTATATTTATCTATAAAATTAATAATTCATCAATTTATATTATATTTATATAATTTTTTGTTAACTTTAAATCGATTAATAATTCTATTTGAATTTTGATACTTTATCTACATAATTGTTTCACTGATAATTCTTTTGTCAAAGTTATCAACGATGTTGAAAAAATCAAATCTAATCGAACGATATCGGATCAGTTAAACCGAGAATCAATAGTCTATTCTACACGCTATATACCATAAGTCATAGATTTTCCCAACTGGTTGAATTGTACAAATCTGATAAAAATTGGGAAAAATCATTTTAAATTATTATATCTAAAGAGATTTGAATATTTAAACTATTAAATATTCTATATTAGAAGTCATATAATTTAGCAAAACACATATTTTTATTATGGATTTATTAAAATTACTTATTTGATATTAATATTTTTTAAATTTAATTAATTAGTTTAATTGATCCAATCGATTAAACTTATTAAACCGTTTATCAAAGATTTCACCGATGTAACCTATCTTCGGGTTTTTTTTTTTCTTTTAACATTGGCCAAAAGAATGTCAACTTTTGTAGGCAGAAAAAATTAAAAATGAGCAATGCAAGCAAGGACGGATCGTGGCATCCCTTATTAGGGTTTGATAAGGGTACAAGCCATTGTACAAATTGCTCTCTCTTTTCTTTTATGTATAATATTCCTTTTTTTTTTTCTCTTATATAAAAAAGAATGAAAGCAATGGAAAGGCCAATCCAACACACATATTATACTCGTTTTAGCTTTATTTTATTTACTTTTGTGGATACCAAAAGACATAAGGAATCCCTCTCCATCCAAAACCCAAAAGTAGGAAGGAAAAAAAAAAAAGATTGAAACATTATTCTCTCAAATTTGTTTGACACCTTTCATCAATTACCCATCAAAATATATCACTTCTAAAAGGAATATATATATATATATATATATGTATGTATATATGGATTACTATCCATGCGCTGAGAGTAAAGTTTTTTTTAAAAAAAAATTTTTACAGACGTGTTAAAAATTATTTCATATTTTATTTTTTTATTTTTTTAAAATATATTGTGGCATTTTTTAACTATTTTTTTTCTAAAAATTAAAGGCATGGCTGCTATTGTATATGATAATAATCCTTTGTATAATCCCTAAGGGTTACAAATTTTTCACGTGCTTTCTTCTTTATTCCCCAAATATTTCATTGAGATTGGTTATGATTCCCTTGTTTGACATTTCTTTTATATTTCGATAAAGGTGGATGTGGATGGCCTTACAAGAAATTTTTTAAAATCATTTGGTTCGAATTTAAATTTTTAAAATTTTAAGTTAAATTAATTTAAATTTGAATAATTATATATTAATTTTTTGAGCATTTTTATTTAAGTTAATTCAAATGGGTTTTTTTTTTAATTTTTAATTAAATTAAATTGAATTAAATTAAAAATTTAAATAAATTTAAAATTTAAAAAATTAATTTATTATTTTTAATAAGGGTATCTAGATATAATCGTATCATTTCATGCAAAATCTAACCAAAATTGATTTAGATCCTTGACTGATTGATGGGTGAAGCAACTCATCCTAGATTATAAAAAGGACAAAAGAACTAGTCTCTAACATCATTTCAAAAAGGCCAGTAATATTTTTCATATCTTTTACTTATGCAATTTGCAGGCTCTTGAAAGAGAGTTGTGCCCATACACTTTGATCAAACTTTGGGAATAAAAGCAAATTTAATATAACCAAACTTAGAATTGTTTAAGTTTTAAATCCGAGTGATCCGAATTTGAATGATTTTTTTAAAAATAATTTAAATTAAAAATAATTTTAATTTAAATTAATTTAAATTATTATAATTCAAGTTAACTCATTCAAACTTAACTTAACATACTCAATTGACACATTTAATGTGTGTGACGGTGTGTTTGAGTGTGTGTGTGTGTGTATATATATATATCTCAAACCTTGGCCCTGATTGGACTGCTCTCTTCGTTTTGCCGCTTCAATCGTCAAGATGTTTTCAGATTGTTTGAGCCATGAATTTTTCTTTTTTTTTTTTGGCCAATACAAAACAAACATCACTATTAATTATATTCCAATGTGACTCTATCTATATGAGGAGACACTTTGTATAGCAAAAATAGATCCTTTCAATCTTAACCAAAATGAATTTAACTGAGTTTCATGTTGTTTTGTAATTTGATGTATGCCTGATCTTTATTTCTTTTGTGTAAATAATGTAAATTTAAACATAACATAAATTATTAAATATATCAAAACTCTAATTATGAATATAAGATATGTATTTAATATATTGTATTAACCTTGTTAACATATTTAAACATGTCTCATTCTTTTTATTACATCATATTAGTATATATTGAATGTGTTATGTTTATTCTATATTTTCATATCATATTCAAAATTATAATTATCATATTCAAAATTATAATTATCATATCTATACCTTACGTATGCCCTATACGGTCTTCGCCCTATCACATGACTAATGATTATTTCCTTCAATAATAACTGATAATTAATGCTTAATTATTAGTATCATTATTTGCACGTCACTGATGCAAACATTCGTGCTTGTCTGCATCTATATATATCATCAGCATCTCTTTTATTCAGGTTTATCTTATCAAATACCCTATCTAAAGTTGACTTCAGCTCCACAGTCACATGAAAAATTACCAAATGGCCCTTTTTTTGGTATAAAATAGGAAAAGTAATTGCATATATTAAAATTTATACTTAGTTTTGTTTGATGTTATTTGCTAAGAGCAACCGCATAAATCGAGTTAAATCTTAAATTCAACGAGACTTTTGTTCTTAACAAAAAGGATCAAGAATGCGATATTTAACTCAGTTTATTCAGTTATAGTTATATTTAAAAAGTGATATTCAGTAGGTTTAATATTTGAATTTTAACATTTACAATTTTTTTCACTACAAAATTTAGAGAAAATGAAGGTGATCAATAATTTTCTCAAAAACATGAAAAATCATCCCTAAAATTTTTGGAAACGAAAAATTATCCTTAATAATCATCTTCTAAAACTGTCTATAAAAAATTTTGAAATTAATATTCGTCTCCAATAGTATTAAATTATGGAACATTTTTATCCTTAATATAGCTTAAATCATGACAAAGAAGATATTTCTTTTGATTGTCACCTTATCTCATCCCTAAAATTTTTTAATTTTATAATTTTTTTATCTCAAATTAAGAAAAAATAAAAAGGACCATGGACCGTACATTACCAAAATAAATAAATAATAATCGGCAATGCCTTGTGACTTCAATGTATTTGGGTTTTGCCGGATTCTAAGAACAACTAGCTAAGAAAAACCACACGAGTCACTATCAAATCAAGGGCGATTTTGGAGGTGGCAATGGATGGCATCAAAACCTAAATATCTCAAGGAACCTTCACCTTTTTCATTTCCTTTTCCTCCTTTTCAATCCCCAATATGAAATTAATAATGTAATAATTTTCTAGCCCACCACCTTCAACCATGGCGTAGCCTATATATATGTTCATAAGAACGATAAATCCATAACAGATAAGCCTACTACTACTTCAATTAAATCAACAATTGCTTCAAATCTTTAATGTTCTCTTAAAAAATTCTTGACTTCTTTTCGGTATCAGAATAATTGAAAGCTAGCATTGGATTTTATTGTGCTAAGCTTGAATCATTTGACATTTTGTATATAAAAATATATTTTCTTGGCTAAATTTCGAGATCATAGTATTTTGATCTTCAGAAAGATGGACCGGGTAGCCAAACTGGCATCTCAAAAGGCGGTGGTGATCTTCAGCAAAAGCTCGTGTTGCATGAGCCATGCAATCAAGCGATTGTTCTACGAGCAAGGGGTGAGTCCAGCGATTTACGAGCTTGATGAAGATGCGAGAGGCAAGGAAATGGAGTGGGCTCTAAAGAGGTTAGGATGCAACCCAACGGTTCCGGCCGTGTTCATAGGTGGCAAATTTGTTGGCTCTGCTAACACAATCATGACCCTTCAGCTCAATGGCTCCTTGAAGAACTTGCTTAAAAATGCAGGAGCTATTTGGCTTTAACTAGACCTTGATGTTTGCCCCTGCTGATTTCTAAGTGAAAATAACTTTGTATTTTCCCTTTATTTTACTATATCTAGCCGGCTATAACTTGTATTGAAAATAATCTATAGAGTTATGCTTTGAAATTGAAAATTTACAGTGTACTTATGAAAGTCAAGCCTTTTTCTATCCCTTTCGGTTGACCATGATAATTCTTCAAGTGGTTGTTTTAAACTAGCAAATTGATCATTTCAAATCAAAAATAGTTCGATAGAATTTTTTCATTTTCAAAATCCCAATGCCTAATTTTGACTCTGTCTGGCCATCCTCCAATAGCATGAGAATTGCATGTGATATCGGAAGGACTGAGCACCTTTTAAGATGCCTAATGGGGAATTATGTCTGTTTTTTTTTTTTTTTTTCAAACAAAGAAATATTTGAGATAGAGGAAATATTTGCAAACTAATGTTGAAATTCCAACCTCTCAAATCTACTGATTGTATAGACAAATTAAATTAAAACCATTAAACCCTAATTTCAATTATAAGTCTGTTTTGCTGTCATCCATTATGAGCTTTGCATTCTCTTCAGAATCAACTCTGAAACCATTTAGCAATTTCAATTTCAATTTCAACACACACACACACACACACACACACATATATATATATATGCATATTCTTTGATAAACCTATTGTGCAAAAACATAATAAAATAAGAAGATTAAAGCAAAAAAAAAACACATAAGATTTACGTAATTCGGTTCATATGACCTATATCTATGGCAAGGAGAGAGATTTTTTATATCTTTTGAAGAACTGATATAGATTACAAGAAAAAACCCTAGAATCACATAAATACAGTCACCAAACCGGTTCGAATTGCTTCAATTATAAAGAAAACAGGTCAAATTGTACCGCAGAAGGCTTCACCCTCCGCACCCCCCAACGAGGTCAGTGGTTTGGGTTGAGCTCTCACAAGTTTGAATTGGATCATAATTCGAAGTGGATCATAAAATTTAAAGCACTCAACAAAAACAAAGGTGGATTTCTTTGAATTATGCTCTTGTTAATGTTGCTCCATCGTGTATAATTAAACCCTTTCAATCCTTGTTCACTCAGAGTGAATTAAGCTTAAAAAGTTTAGTCATTCAGAAACTAAAATAACGTTTCCAGTTGAATTATTGCCGCATTTGATTCCACTAATTCCAAATTAGTATAAAAGTTGGCACTTTAACAATTATTTCTCGAACTCTTTATATTTTTTTAATATTTATGTCCAATACATATATTCAACACATATAGAAATATCGATATAAAGAGAATATTATTTTCTAAATATATAAATATTTTTAAAAAAAAATACTTTATCAAACACAAAAATATATCCAAAATTTATCTCAAATTCGGATAAAATAATAATATTTCCAAAAGAGAAAAACTTTCATATTCATCACCTTGGGTTATTTGATTGGCCTTGACAAGCCCCATGCAAGTGATCCTACATATATATATATTTTTTAGTACTGCCACTTTTTTCTTTTTTCCTTTTGTTAGGTAGTAGGATCAATCAATCAATAATTATTCCCCTAAAACTCTTTTAGATCAAATTCTTTTCTTCAGCATTCTGAGTGGTGGGTTTTCTTTTTAAACAATATGCTGACAAAAAGAATTAATCTTTTATGCAAAACATTCCAATCTCCAACATTATTCAATGCCAAAGGGAAGCCTCATATTGGAGAATTTTTCTTAGCAATGTCATCTCTTTACAAAGTCCCTTTGTCATTTTCAATAAAGCATTCATTCATATTAATAGTAACATCTGATGGACCTAAAATTAATTAATCTTTTCTTTTATTATATCACTATCCAACACTTAATCTTTATGCAGATAAATCACCTGCAAGTAGATATTTCATGTTCTTTGCTGTGTTAATCTAAATCTTGCACAGTTTTATGATTAATGATCAG
>JAQSVH010178480.1:9366-20242 GCA_029448705.1 Adansonia digitata
ATCTAAAGATCTAAAACGCCCGAAGACGCCATGTATGGATCCAGAGGGCAAGTTAGTCAAATCATTGATTTTAATTTAATTTTTGATTCTTGTTTATTCTGATTAAAGACACCTTTGGCTTTTGGCAGATTCTAGTTAATGCACAAAAGCGAAAAGAATGTCAAACTTTAAAATTAACTTTTGTTTTAAATCCTTACCTGTAATTCATATTTCAGAGCTTCCATCCTACTTTAACATTTGGGCTTTGGGCAGATCAAAAGTTTAGTGTTTCTTCTGCACTCTTCCTCGTTTGAAGCTTTTGTTTTCTTTTCTTGCTATTTAAAAAAAATTTTTTTCCTCTTAAATATTGTTCTCTTGTTAATTTAGCTTCAAGTTCACTAATTTAAGTGATTTTTTTTTTGCTTCTTAATTATGTTGAAATCAGCTTTAAGTTTATATTTTTGTGTGTTTATTTGAGAGTTTTTGAGTGTGGACATGGTTTAGTTCACTCTGGGAAATTTTGGGTGTGCCCCAAATTTGATTATTTTCTGTATGCATTTAATTGATTTGGGTCAATATTAATTTATTTTTTTGGTTGAATATAAATTCTGGAGAGCATTGATTTCTCAATTTTCCTTTTGTGCGGGCTTCTTTTGTTTGTTTCTGGGAAAAGATGTTTAATTTGTGGGGAATTCACGAATAATTAACAATTTCTGGTGTTCCTTTTTTTTTTTTTTTGCCTTGTTTGGTTGCAAAAAAAGTAGGTGGAAACAGAAAGTTTTCAACTTTGTTATATGCAGTGGCATTTGATTTCTTCAGTGCATGTGTGGGTTTTTTTTTTTTTTTTGCATGATGTTTAACATGCTATGAACTTTTACTGTTCTTTATTTTTCAAAATCAACTTATATATGATGAAGAAAAGGGCGGTAAAGTAGTTCAAAATGAACTTAATTAGTGGTTTTTTTTTTCACCAATATCTGACATTGTTTCTTGTTCTTATTTGCCGACCAATTTTATAGTGTAGGTTGATGTCTTCAAGAGTGGAGTAGTGGCAATTTGGAGAGTAATTTGGGGAGACTTTCCTGTAGAAGAAGGTGGTTTTAAGCTGTGATGATCTGATATACGGATACACTTATATTGTGCTAAAGCAGATAGCTACAAAATAGTGGTTGGTTGATTTTAATGCCAGGTAACGAAGTTGAAGGTGGGATCCGCACTCTGTTCGAGCTTCACAACTCTCTCAAGGGCCATCATCTGCCACAAAATGGGGATGGAAATTGGCCCGTGCTTAACTATGATCAGGGGGTTAGAAAGCTGAGACAGATTGGGGCACCCCAGAATTTCAATTTGAAAAGCTACAGCTTGCAACAATTAGGTATCAATTTTCTTGCTATAAATTCTATATTTTCTGCTTCTTTTTTAATTTTTTTTCTAGCTATGGTGAAAAATTGTTCTGCCTAGTAGAGAATAGTCCCTAACCTGAAATGAGAAAATATATTGAAGAAACAATGCTTATTTATAATTATGTAGAACATCTATTTCATCAGATTAAACTAACAATAATATTTGCTTGTTATCTACAGATTCCGTGAGAGGATGGGGTGATGAAGCTTTAAGTGTGCCACAAATTCAAAACTGTACACAATTGTCTCCTATACTAGAGTATTCTCAAATTCATTCCACAAACCACCAACTGAATACAAATGACTTCTTGCTTGGTTGTCAGGATTTGGGGATGCAACTGAACCAACCAGGGTTTTTGGGTGAAAATACAGGTTATGATCAGCATAATTTAATTTTCGGAGGCTCTTCTGTCTTTAAATCACACCAAGAAAATGAGTCTTGTGAGAGTCCCACCTTGACAACACATTCGGAAAGATCAGAAATTACTGAAGCCTCTACTGATTTAAACTTTCGTAAAGGGCAACAAAAACATTTGAACGCCCAACCTCTCCCTATGCAGCAGTCTGGCTATAATGACATGCAGTTGTTGCAGCAGCACTTAATGATCAAGCAGCTGCTAGATCTTCAGAGACAACAACAACTTCAACAATTTGGTGATGTGAGGCAGCAGAATGCTTTAAACCAACTTTCTGATATTGCCAAACGGTCTGCTGCGGATCAATTCTCACCTCTGATTAATGGAGCATCTGTACATGAAGCATCACAAATGTTTATGAACATTGTACAGCGAGGTGCATCTCCCACTACTCCAGGAGTATCTAGTAGAGTTGCGTTCCCACAAGATCAAGTTCAGGCTATGGGCCTAAGTTCTCAGCAGCCAGATGCATCTTTATACTGTGCTTCTGTTTCTAGTACAAGAAGTAATATGAGTCAATATTCTCAGCAAGGAATCTCTACTGACGCTGTAAACTTGTTGACCAAGGGTGGTGGTCAAGCACAGAAGCCTACCATGCAGTTGTCGGGTGCATTCTTAAGAGATCGATATACTGTTTCACCTGATCAGATCTACATGTCACAAGGTGCCTTAATATCCAACCAAGGATTTCAGGCTAAAGATATGTTTAAATCAGCTTCTGTCCAGAGCATAAATAGTGGGAATAGCTTCCAAGCTGGAAATGCTGCACAAATCAATGCATCTACCAAGGACTTCAATGGAAGGCAAGAGCCAGCTGTTTGGCCTCCAATGCTGCAGAAAACGACACAAATTGGTCGCTCTCAGGGTTTGGTTCCTTTAGACTCACTGGAAGAGAAGATATTATATAATATGGATAGCAACTTCTGCGATGCCTCCTTAGGCAAGCACACGGATTTAGGTGCTGGAGGTTCCAGCAATGGGTTGGTGAACCCAGATTTTTCAAATTCTTTTCCATCTATTCAGAGTGGGAGCTGGAGTGCTCTAATGCAGTCTGCTGTTTCTAGCAGTGATACTGGGCTACAGGAGGAATGTAGTGGACTGACATTTCAGAATACTGAACAGTCAACTGATAATCAGCTTTCAAACTTTGTTGACAGCAGCAGGCAACAGGCAGGTTGGATGGAAGGCAATCTACAGAGTGCCTCCTCCTTTAGTTCAAAGCCCATGACTGTGTTCAATGATTCTGGTGTAAGCTCTAGCTTCCCCAATTTTCAGCAGCCTAACACCCAATTTTCAACAGAACATGGAGAGAATCTACCCCGTGATAGATCACATGGGACTTCTGAAAATAAGCCTTCCAAAGTCACTTCTGATTGGGTAGATTGTGGCATTCAACAGAAGCAATCCTTTGAGGGAGGCGAAAAAGCTCAGTCATATAGTAATTTAAATAATGCTTCGGCAGGTCAGATGTCTGAGCACTCAAACAGTGGTGCTCAACCGCAGAAGACTATCTCACATGAAGATTTTGGCCAACCTTATATTAAACATAAAGGTACTATCTACTTCACCTGAGGAAATCTTGCTGCATTTATTTTCATATTAACAAGGAGCTTTAAATATTTGTTGCAGGTAGTGCTAATGATGCCTGTTTGTTGAAAACATCAACTGAAGGAGTGGAGCAAGTACAATCTGGCACATATAATAATCTGTTCAGCCGAAGAGATTCACAGATAAATAATAAGCAGTTAGTTGGTCAACAAGTTGTAGATAATAATATATTTGATTGCGTGAGACATGCTGATACCTTTGCCACCAATGAAAGTGAGAGTACAGGGCAAAAACACCATCAGATAAGCAATGTGCCTCATGGTTTTGCTAACTCTTTTCAGGGCGAAGGAGAATTATATGTAAATCAGCAAAAGAGCTATCAAAGGCAGGCTTCAAGTGACAGTTATAATTCAAAAGGAATGAGTGGTCTCAACCAAAGGCATTCTGGTCAGGTCAAGTTTCTTGGTGATGTTAATAGTGGCAATGCAAACCTTAATGAGGTAAATAATGGTATTTTCTTAATTCAAATGGTGTTTTTCATTAATGTTCTTTATTATATTTATGTTTTGTCCTTTTTGCAGGTACACTTACCTTTAGAAGAGGTAACTTCTGGGAATGATATAAAATCAGTTGGCCCTGATGAATCAAAAACTGCAGCACAGACAAGGTGTTTATTACTTTTATAAGCTCCTGTTAACTGGCTTAATTTGTTCGTTATCTAAACATACAAATTGTTTGCTTTTAAAATGTGGGGATATTTGTGTTTATTGTTATTGTGCTTTTGTTGGTCAGCAGAATCTATAACTGATTTTTTTTTCTTGTTTAATCCTAAAGCTTGGTATCTTATTTTGTGCTTAAAGTCTCTGCTACATAATGTTGAAAGGTGCTCAATTGAACCTATGCAGTCAAAATATGCTTGAGCGACTTCACAAGTTAAACCTTCCAAGGGAGGGTGGTTCCATGGCACATTCTGGCACTATAGACTCTAATCCATTGGCCAAAGTTCTGGAGGGTAAATTTGATAGGTCTGTTGCTCAGCCTTGTAACCCATCTTCTGCTTCTCAAAGGGATGGTTTAAGGTTGGCATTTCCATCCCAACAGCTGCCAAATTCAAACCTTTTCCTCAATTCTCGGGGTTCACCACAGACTCCAAGTTATCTAAAATCAGGGCAGGTTAATCAGACATGGGCAACTTCCCTATACTCTGTTCAATCTCTGCCTTCAGTTCATGAGTTGCCTCAAAGAGTACATTTGGATGGTAAATCTAGGAAGTCTAGTCAAACAGGTGTTTCATCATACTCAAACATTCAGGGGAATGCTGTTGCAGCCTGTGCATCAAGTCTTCCGCACTTGAGAAATCAAACACAAATGCAACACATGCCTAATTCACCTGTAGCATCTCAAACATTACAGGCGGTACTTTCAAATGCTATTAGGAATCCCCCTTTTAACCTTGCCACCTCTCAAGATACTTGTGGTCAACAGTTTCCGGTTTTGGAGGCATCACAGGTATCTCAGCCTTCTATCATGTCAGGCATGTCAAGGCAGAGTGGATTTTTAGCAATGCCAAATGCACGGACAATTCCACCAACTCAGCAGAATCGTTCTGTTTTAGAACCTGTCAGGGTTCCTGCCAGCATGCCTCCCTCCATGGATCCTACTGATAGTAGTATAAACTCCAGTAAAGGTGGTTATGGGGAAATGCATGCAGGACAAGAGAGCTCCCGGCAGCAAATGTCTTATGCAACAGATTCTTCCCAGGCAGCCTGTTTCTTTCAAGAAGAACCTTCACAAAAGCATGGCTTAAATGCAAGTGATCAGCCCCCTTGCTCATCGTTGTCTCATTCTAATCTTGGGGTGCTTGATGGGATGAAACATGATAATAGCCAAGCCTCTATGACTAATGAGAGAAACTTTGCACCTGCCGCCACTTGTCTGAAACCATCTAAAAGTCTTCAGCAAGATTACTCCCTGTTGCACCAAATACAAGCAATGAATACTGCCGAAACTGATCCAAGTAAGGGTACCGATGATACTCAGCAGGTTGCTTCAGTGGAGGGACAGCAGTTGAATGAACATAATTCAAGGTTGAGAAACTCAATGAATAGTGAATCATGCTTAGCAGGTGCGGATGATAAAATGCTAAGCTTGTTCACAGGATCAAGAGAAGATCCAAATTTGAAAGCTTTATCAGAGGCTGCTATCCTAAATATGCCTTCCCATGAGATAGTCCGATTTGGTCAAGATAGTTCTCAACCCCAATGCATTAGCAGCTCTTCTGTAACTAATCATACGAATCATGGCGAGGGTAACCTGCATATGCCACCTTCTTGTTTTAAGCAGTATGGGTCCTTTAGAAATGGGCAGATGCTTTCGATGTCTGAAGCCAGGATTACAAATTCTGTCTCTGGACAGTTCTCCCTCTTGAAGCCAACTAAGAGTCTGCATATTCATGCCTCTGTTGGACAAGTAGATGCTGTGGAGGCTAGTCAAGCTGCTATTTCCAGGCCAAGCTCAGCTACCACCTTGGATGCAAATGAACACTTCCCAGCTCCTTATGGCTTGTCATGTATCAACAGTCAAAATATTGTTATCACAAGACAAAAGAAGCGCAAAGCTATGACATCTGAGCTTCTGCACTGGTGCAAAGAAGTGTCACAAGGTTCCCAAAAACCTCAAAATATCAGGTCTTTACCATTATTGCCCATTTCCTTTTAATAATTGTAGTTTCCTTGATTATTGATGGCTTTAGTCACCATTCACATTGGCTGCAGAGATTGTAAAGTTTTCAATTTATACTCCTTTGGTCTTTTTGTTCTATCCTCTCTTATTCTAGTTACTTTCGTGAGCTATGGACTCTTTGTTGATTCGCTGAAGTTAATTTTAAGTTATATTTGTTTCCACAGTGTATCAGCACAAGAATGGGCTGAGGCCACAAATCGGTGTGAGAAGGTATGTGCTACTAGTCTGATAAGATTGGAATTTAGTGCCTCTCCAAATATTTTCGATGTGTTGATCCTAAAATTGATTCTAAACATTGCATTGCTACGGGTAGGTGGAAGATGAGGTTGAAATACCTGAACTGCATCCGGTTCTTCAATCAAAGAGGAGGCTTGTCTTGACAACACAGCTTATGCAGCTTTTGCTTCATCCTGCATTGACATCATTTCTCAGAGCCGATGCCACCTCATGCTATGATAGTGTATCATACTTTGTCTCTAGAGTAGCCTTACGTGATGGATGCAGCCTTTCCCGTGGTTTAAGAAATAATGTGCAGCTCTCCAATGACAACAATAACATGTGAGTATTGCTCTTAGAAGTTGTGAATTTATTAGAAGCCTAAAATATGAATTCCTTTTGCATGATAACATATTTGCAATTTTTAAGTAAACTACAACTGTGCATTGAGTTTAAACTTGAGATCCTGTTTTCATAAAATTTCTGGCCTTGCTTTGAATTTTATGCTTTTCAGGATCTCTGAGAAGCTGAAAACTTTCAAGGAAACTGGTGACCAGCAGATTTTGGAATTCATCAAAGATTTTACTGATAGAGTTAAGAACCTTGAAAACAGCTTCCAAAGGTATGTATTCCCTTAATGAATTTCTACAAATTTAGCAACAATTCTCGTTCATGTGATGGAAAACCTCTTGAGTTACACGGGGACAGAAATTATGGCTGCATTTATATGGCCAATATGTTGAGCTGTAATTGATCAAAATCATGTACATACAATTGAATTGACCAAACCTTGTCAGTCTAACTCTAGAGTAGAATGTTGCTTACGGCTGGTAAGTCAAACTTCTGTCCTCTTTTATCGTTTCACTTGCTTCCTTACCATCATTTACTGCATGGTAATATGATAACAAATTATGTGCCAAAATAAATGATCTTCCATCTCCTGGAAAAAAAGGAGTGCCCTTCTATGAGTACCACTGCTTTTATTTTCCAGATTTATTGCCCTTCTGCACCATTGTGGTGCTTTTATTCATTTGATGAAAAATTGGGTGTATAACATGATGATGATCTTTCATGAAATATGAATACTATTTGTTTATGCAGATTGGACAAGAAAGTTTCAGTTCTGGACATCAGAGTGGAATGTCAGGAGCTGGAACGTTTTTCTGTCATCAACCGTTTTGCCAGATTTCATATCAGAGGGCAAGGGGATACCCCAGGAGCCACATCATCATCTACAATCTTCAAATCAGTCCCCCAGAGATTTGTCACAGCACTTCCAGCGCCTAAGAATCTACCGGAGGGGGTACAATGTTTTTCACTGTGATCATTATTTAACTGATCTCTCTCAAGTTGGAATCTTATTTTCTGCATGTCATATCAACATCTTACCATTATCTCTCTCTTCAGTAGCCATAATGCTGGCAATCAATAAAGAGGAGAATGCATGATGGAATGCTGGACAGGTTAACCCTGTGCTGAGGCCTTCAAGATTATTTTGAGTTGAGGTCATTGCTATCATTGATAAAGTAAATATTGTTGCTTGTATATTTTCATGGAAGTCCAAGGAGAATAGGAGTATTCCAAGCATCTTTTGGAAAAGAGCCAGAGGATCATCAGTATGAATGTCATTTAACTCATTACATTAATGGTGGAATTTAGTTAGCCTAAAACGTGGGATATAATATATCTTTTTCAGGTTCTCTTCCCTGTCTTCCTTTCCTTTTTCACTCTTTCAGTTTTTTTTTTTTTTTCCTGGTTTTAGCTGGAGGAACAGAAGGATAGCACCCAGCTGACCAGCAATTATTCAGCGAATGAAAATATTTATGGTAAGTACAAGATGTTGGAATTTTAAGACCTAGGAATAGGTAACAACAGGGGCTTCCCACTGAATGGCCTTTTGGAACACAACTGCTTGGTTTAATGCTTCTCTCTGATTTTGCACTTCCAGTAAAGATTTATTTTCCTTTTTCCTCAGTCACGTGTGTGTTTGTGTGGTAACCTTGACTTTGTATTTTATTGGGGGAAAAAACAAAAGATCTACCTGAAAAGCATTGCAGAACATTCAATGACCACTTTATTTGTTTTTCTTTTTAAATTCTTTCATTGTCCCCCACAGCCGATTGAGTAAAAGACAAGAGATGACTTTTTGATGACAGGAAAGGCATGTTTGATTGCCTTTTTTGGGGTTGCTTTTAAGGCTTGGAAGGATTCTTAGTGCTTGATTGTCTGAAAGCAGACATTTAAAAAAAATTGACTGAATGTAGCATTGACATGTCAGCTGGTGTTCGATACTCTGTCAGTGTCCACCCTGTCTGTTGCTGATTGCAGCTAACTTAATTAACCTTGTCAGTATCAGAATCTGGTCCCAATTAATGATTAAGTGACGTAAGAAAGAGATTATGGAAAAGCTGAAAAATCCCGTGAGAAGAAGCAGGATAAAATAAAATAAAGAATTAGAAAGAAAGTCAGTCAAATTCTTTTACTTTTCTTTTTTAAGTAATAATTCTTTTGGTGGGTTTTGTTTCAAACCCAGGTTTTTCTGGTTGGAGGACAGGCAATCCGCTGACAGTATTGGTGGGGATGTCTTGTTTTCAACGTCCAAAGTCTAAGCACTTCCAACTAAAGTAATAAGACGAAGTTCTGGTGGAAATAACCCAAGGTATGGGGCTTCAAAAAAGTATTCAAAATAACCATTTGTTTCCATCATCGTTATCACCTGTAAATTAACCTTTTAATTCTTTTTTCTATGTGTTATTTTGTTGCATTACATGCATCCCGAATATAAGCCATCTTTTACTGGTAAATCAAATTACTTAAAGTTGATATAAATTTTGCAAATTTCCTCTTTGACAATCTTAGTGAAAACTAATCAAGCTGATATATATGGGAATATTTTATTTTTTTTCTTATTTTAATTAGCAGGAAGAAGGGTATTTGGTCTTAAAAAACATGAGAGAGAGAGAGAGAGAGAGAGAAAGAGAGATTGATATTAATTAAAAATTAAAAAAACTTATTGTAATAAAAATATATAAATAGGGTCATAAAAACCATAAATATTGGGCTTCAAAGTGTCCAATGGAAATTGCTCCAGAACTCGAAATTTCATAATTGGATTAATCTTGGGATGAGATTTGGGGTTGCCAGGTTGAGTCCAAATCCTTGAAAACGCTTGCACCCTTAACAGCTCCCTAGCTGGCTCAGTTCAAAGACATAACAAGTCTTGAAGAACTTCATACGAAATGGAAAATAAAACTTCATGATCAATTTTTTTTTTTAAGAAAAAACAATCTTACGAATATTTCTTACTAAAATAATAATTGTTAAATCAAGAACCTTATAGAGTTGGAATAAGTGTTGAGGTGAGAAGTAATCTCACTTTTTCATTTTTTTAAATGTTAATTGGAGTAAAACTTTAAGGATTTTCAAGTACTTCTTTAAATAAAATCTTAAATAAAAGACTGGATGATAAAATCAAATTGGATGGGTTGGTCAGCCTAGTTCAATCAGAATTAGGAGGTTTGTCTAGTCTGATATGGCATAAAAAATCGAAGATCTATTGAATCGATAGAAAATTAGTTTAAGCTGTAATAAATTAGTAAAGAACTAGATAAAATTGATTAAAAAAAACTGATTTTACAATTTTTTTTATAAGTGAAATCTGCTAAATATCTGAATTCTCTGTAATAACGATTCGCATGTCAAGATCTAAGTCACTATACGAGTATAAAATTTTTAATATTTTATAAATACGTAAGCGGATATCGAATTCAAATATCCAATAATATCTAAACAAATAAATTGGATTTCGATAACAAATTTAGATATATGATGTTATTCAACCAAAATCAAAATGGATTTGAATATTGAGTATCTAAGAATTTTTATCCTAAATCTACTACGAATTCATCACAAATAGAAAATATAATATTTGAATCTGAAAATTATTCGAATTCCTAATATTTAAGTCTACAATAGACTTGTTCATGAGCTGGGTTACTTGCCCAAGCCAAGCTTTGGACAAGGCTTTCCTTAATTAGAGTCTGCCTGATCCCATTTCAAATTATTAATTAGTAATAAAAAATATTTTTATTTAAATTTAATTATAAAAACATAAAAATAATTTTTTAAATATATTTATAAACAGTAAATTCAAGTTTTCAGACATAACTCGATTCAGACTTGAGTAAAAAATATAAAAACAAATTCGAGCTGTAACTTGACTTGACCCATAAACATATATAACTCACAAGAATCAAATAAAATAATATCAAATATTTTTTTAACTAATTATTGTCATCCACACGCATAAATACATGCCATTTAAGACGTGGGTATCTTTGTCCCCTTTCACTCTTCAGGAGAACGTTGTTTTTGTAGTCAACGTATAAATCAATATAACGCATATTCTCTCTCTTTTCCATAAATTGAATTATTTGTTCAAGATATTTGAAGCGTTTAAATAAAAGTATTAGTTTTGAAAAATAAGATTAGGCATAAAAAATTAAATATATTTTAAATATAGGTTCAGTTTTGACTCCAACATTTAATGTTTCAGCTCATTTTGCTTGACTT
>JAQSVH010178491.1:0-11098 GCA_029448705.1 Adansonia digitata
GACAAAATAAGGTGTCTACATCCATTATTTGAATTCATTTTAGGCTATTGGGTTGGGTTAATGACTTTTTTTATGGATATATCATGGCAAAATTGATATTCAAAGGATATTTTGGAACTTTTGTGACTAATTGGTACTCAAGTACTTATACTTTTACCAATTAAAAATTGAAAGCACACCCCAATACACCATGACTCATCATTTTTTTACTAACAAAATGCAAAAGTGCCCCATTGTCTAGGTTGTTGTTGGCCAAATGGCCTCCTATAAAGCCAAAATGTTGGTTTTCAGCATATGGCCCCAATTTTCATATTCAAGCAAATTCCATAGTAGCTACAAAAGAAAAAAAAGAAGAAGAAAGAAATGAAAAGATTACGACTATGAGGCGATACTCGGCATAAGCAAAGATAAGTGGCAGAAGTTAAGGCATGGGAAAAAGGAAAGCACCACGAGACTGAAGAGCAACTGCAGCATTAATTGGCGTGGGGTATATGCCCTGTTTTCATATTTTTTAGATAAACTTTTATGGCTATTTCTCTTGGATTTTGCATGTTAATATATGTTTCTTGCACGTGATTCTCATAGGATGATTTAATATTTTTTCAAAACCATGCATTTTACATACCATATTATGAGCATATCTTTATTGATGACCTTCTTTATATCATATATATGTCCATGTTCGTCTTTTATACTATGCTCATTTTTGCATATTATGATGTTATTCTTGACATTTCCTATATTTTGCTTATAGTATGCTTTTTAAAATGCCTTCGGTTGATGTTTATTTTCTATCTCTAATATTAGATGTTATTGACATGATTTTTGGTTTATCAAATTTTATGATGCTGTTTGTTTCATGTATGATGAAATTTGATTTTGTAAAACAACCCTAAGTTAAATCTATACTAACCTTAATCAATGGGGATTAGCATGGATTTGATGTTTTTACTTCATCGGTTGTCCAGTCTTAGGAGTATATCAAGAATAAATGTTTGGGATCAAGCCTTCATTAGGCCAAATAAATTTTGTTTTTAATCAAAAATGCTTTTAAGCGTTTATTTAAGCCTTATTTTGAGTGTATTATGACTTTTGGCATGGATAGTGGATAGTTCTATGGCCTACTCTATGGTAGTTGGATTGGTTAGTTATTCCAATGCCATGGACCTTAATGAATTGGACATTTGCATGTCCGACACTTTAGCACATGACCATAAAGCCTAAGCTTGAAGAAATCCCTATTTCAATAATAGTAGCATAGTAACCCCTATTTAAAAGATTGTTTTTGGACTCTAAATGACTTTTTTGGAATTTTCAAGCATTTTTCTTGAAAAAGCTTCAAATTACCTTTACAATGATACCTTGTTTGCCCCTAGATCATTCCAGATATAGGAGTTATGATTTTTCAAATTTCTGTTGTCTGAAACCCCTAAAATTATATATCCATATTTTTTAGGCGATTTTGACCCACTAAATGATTTTTCTAGATTTTTAAAACATTTTTTTTTGAAATTTTTGCAAAATTAGCTTTTTGAAAAGGTATCATCTACAATTTAATCATTATGAACAAGTTCGGTGTGATTCTTCAAAATTTATGGCTCCTTTTTCTGGCATTTGCTGTCAATGCTAACTCAGACCCAGCTTCAAAAATTAATTCTGCTAATAAAGCGATTTCTTAGATTTTTGGAATATATTTTCATTAATCCTTAATGAGCTAACTTTCCAATGGTATCTTGTTCTCCACTGAAAACTATTAGACTAAATTGAAATAAATTTGGGAAAGTGGATAGCACAATGCTGCCCCCTGTTTTTGTTGTACATAAGAAAATTTACTTGGATTGTCCCTAATTATCATTTCTAGTCATTTGAATGACTCAAAAAATATTTAATGGTTTCTCCCATGATGTCATGAGTCATGGAATAGGTCTTTTTAGGCTCGGATCAAAACTCAAAAATGTTTTTAAAATTAATTCCCTATTTCTATTTAAAAAATTATTGGATTTTCCATTTTATGATCTTGTTTCTTCAAAAAAATAAAAAATTTTGATTTTGAAAAATATTCAAAATCTCTTTTTTGGGGGGAATACTCAAACCTCATTTTCTTTAAATAAATAATCCAAAATTACTTTTCCTAAGAGATCTTTAACCTTAGTTTCTCCGAAAGGATACTCCAACCTTGCTTTTCAAAAATACATCCAAAATATAAGTTTTCTCTCCTCTTGGCTACCCTAGACCTTTTATCAAATTTTTCATGCTTAAAATGACCATCAAATCCAAACATGTCTAAAAATCATCAGTGCAGTTATTCTTCAATAGCTGAGGTTAATTAAGAGATACATCCCAACCATCCTTTTTTTTTTATGTTTTCACATATTCATTTTTAATGCAATTTTTATTATATCTCTTTGTGTCTTACTAACTCGTTTGATGATTTTCATTCATGCTTTCAAAGAAATCAAATTTTATTATACTTGATGCGATGCTTACATTAGTGTCCCTCTAGTGCTTGATGAAAGAGTATCCTCTTCTAAACCCATTTAGACCTCATTTTACCAAATTCTTTATGTTTCTTACCCCTTTTGGGTTACATAGAGAGATATTAATTAAACTTTTATTATAAAATCCCGAATCCAATATTTAAAAATTGGCATTCATAAGAAAGGGATTGCATATAAATAATGATTGCATGAAAAATCAAGACTTCAATAATTTATGGCTAAAAGGTACTAATTTTAGGTGTTGTAGGGGTGCTAATACTTCTATATGCATAATCGACTCTCGAACACTTAAAAATAAACCTTGGTATACATAGTCTGTAAAATTAGTGTTGCAACCTTCATAAATTAGAATCACTGATTTTAAAAGATATCTGATCATACTAGCCCAAAATGGTTGATGGGGATTCCAAGTCATGGCCATTTCGTAATGGCCATCCAAGATCGATTGGATGAGCAATTTGTTTAACGGTCTTCCCTTTAATTATTGCCCTATTATGCCTAATTCAAATCCCGATCAAGGGATGATCTAAAGGCGAGCACCTTCTCCCTTTTATTTTTAATTATAGCACATCATGAGCAAAATCACTGAGGGCATGTATGACAAACATATCTTACATAAGATTTAATCTCAGCCATAAAAAACCTAGAAAAGTTTGGGCATTTAAGTCATTTATGTTGTATAATATGATGACTCATTGTACCAAGGAAAAACCTTTTAGTATTTTGTTAGCTGATATATAACCTCAGTAGCGAAAACAAACCATGCATGAGTTGACATAATGAGCAAGGTTTGGCTTACCCTTCACTAATCCACATTATAGCATGAAATGCCATTGCCATAAACTTAACAAACCATTCAAAAATGTTACAGCCCAATGCTTAAGGCCTAAAAATGAAATCCACATGATCATTAAAAAGCTATGTCTGAGATTGGATGATTTTTTGGGATCAAGATGGTGGTTAAGTTTATGTTTTAATGAAATGGGGCCAAAAGGGTGAAAAATGCCATGAACTAGGCAAAATACGTAGGATGTATCAATACATTATGTTTGGTATTGATACATCTAGGTAGAAAACCCATAATGTATCAATACAATGAAGATTGTATGGATATATTCCCAAAATATATCGATATAATAAAGATTTTTTAATACATTTTGACCAAAAATCTAATTTTAGCTATGACATAACCCCGTATCGATACAATTGATCAAGTATCGATACATTCCCTTTTTTTGTATTAATACAAATAGTGGAATTTTGAATTTTTATGACATAAAGGCCTTATATTGATACATATAGCCATATACCAATACATTCATGCAAAAATGTGAATTTTTCATGCCTTTGGCCCTCCAGACATCTTGTTTTAGCTAGGAATAATGGATGATTGAGCTGTGCTTATCCATATGACCTCAATGGCACCTTAAATAGTGACCTTTGATGCCTTCTTTTATGTTTTTCTTTATACAATCCATATGCATTTCATACCTTCCCCAAAACAATTTTCACCTAGCACCATGTCGCCTAATAGTGCCTGACGACATGGCACCAAGTACTGTCCCTATTATTGTTTTTATTTTTAGTTCTTTACCATTCAATTAAGTCTCAAGATGCTAGAAATTGGCCTAAATAAAATGATGTGTTTATGAATACCAATTATAGATTTAGGTTGCTATTCGAATGCAAACCTCATATTCATCAAGCTAAAGTTACTATTCATCTTATTCTTCCTTGTAAACTCATCATTCAACTTATAAACTTTGTTGAAACCTTAGTTTTTCCTTAAATTTTTGTTCTAGAACATTTATCTATCATCAAATCATTGTTGTCCTTTAAAAACTTGATCCATTAACACTTAAAAACTATTTAAATTTAAAAATTCCTATTCTTCAAACCCTAACCATTCCCTTTTCAAAAACCTCAAAGCTTAACATAATTCTTCAAATTTCTTTCATCATTTTCCATTCTAGTATGTTATCTATGTGTCTAGTGCGATAGGTTTCAGAAACACATCCCAATTTCATTAAAATTCCATCAAAAACTTATGCCTATCATGTGTTTAAAAAACCTCAAATAAGTTACCTTTAGCACTAAGCCAAGCCAGCCTCCACTCGACCAGACCTACCTAACTCGGCTAGTCTTGTAAATAAAATCTAAACTAGTCTGAATTCTTCTAAAATACCTTAAACACATCACCAACACTCGATTCATCATCCAAACACCTTCGGTATCAAATCTACATTTTAAATCTAACCTTACGCCAAGTGTTCGATAAAAGTCCTCAAAGAGCCTAACACTATATCATGCCTTCCAAAACTAAAATGCCAGCTTATTATGAGGGTCCAACCACTCATGGTTCTATTTCTTCCATATGACGACATCAAGCCTAAAATCTAACCCTTGATGACTTTTACTTTCACAATGCTTGGGCTTATGAGCATTTCGACACTATTACCACTCATATACTTGTCCAAACTTGTTGAATAATTAACATTGCCTTTCCTGCAATCTATTAACTTTCCTTACCTCTAAACTTTTGACATATTTAGGTGGACCACATTTTTATTCCTTAGTGTTCCTATACAAAAAAATCTTGTTTGAAAGTTCTTTAGTAATGCTATATTACTTCTCGACAAAAATGACCAAACCATTGTTATTAGATCTTATCTATTAGGTTAAAATCTTCTCATTAACTAAGCTCTATCATTACCATGTTTGATTTTTCAAATAATGATGAGGCCTAAGAAGGAACTAAACCCGCTGCCTTATTTACTTAAGGTGATAAGGCTACTCTTCTTCCACCCATTAGATCACCTTCTCCATTTTATTGTCTCCTATTTAATCTGCCCTTGTGGAACAAAATATACCATCATTAGTTTGATAGATTATTGGTGGATTCACATGATTCAAATTGTCAACCATTCTAACCTTTCTACTTTATATTTGCTAATTTAGTTATATGTGTTCAAAGTTGTCATAGCCTCTTCCATGACATGACACTGAGTACTACCTCTAGGCTTAAGGCCTTAACCTTGATTGTGAGCTCGGCATAATATGTAGCATATACCATTACAGTAGATGAAAATCGAGGAAACTTGTAGGTTATCACATTAAGGGTGCCAATTTTGCCTTAAAGTCTCGACAGCAATAACCACAACCTCAAGAGTAATGGCAACAAAATTCTTCTACCTTCAATGCTCTAGCTTCTCCTAATGTCAGTCCTAAACATGCAGCCAAACCTTAATACCGTGATGATATTGGTATTGGGCATGTTGTGCTTATTTTGTCTTTGGTTCTTAATACTTTATCATCTACACCCATAAATGTCCATACTATGTATGACTCTATCATTGGTCACTTCGATGTATGGGACCAATGCTTTTCTCACATCACTACTTATTTCAATAATATTAGGCAAAGTTAGCACAAATTGATTATGTTGTTTTGGGCATACACATTTACTACCCCTACTAGTCCTTTGCCTATCGATGATCCACTAGTAGTTGACATTTAGATGGTCTAAAATCAAGTAAGACTTAATGTAGGATTTGTTATAGGCCATATCATCGTACTTCTATTACATTTTAATCGTTTTATCTAACATTGCATTACATAATTAATGAATTATCTTTATTGATGCAAATTATGTATGAATTATATTGCTTTGAATTAATATTTCTGGTTTGATATAACAAAAAAGGGAAGAGATGGATATAATGCTATGAATTTGCTATTTGCAATAAAAAGGAAAAATATTGCAAAAACTAAAAAAGGAGAGAATATTTGTTGCTTCTTGCATGATATAAACTTAAATTGAATTATGATTAGACTAATATGTTTGCTTTGGAGGCAGAAATATTATAGCTTTAAGAAGAAACTATAGCTTTCTTAATTGGTACTTTTCTTATAAGGACTAATTTAAAAATGTTTATTTTTTATAGCCTTAAAAATCTTTAAAAAAACTTTACTCGCTTTATCTAAAACTTTTGAAATTATTGCTCTTAGTGGAGGGAGTTTTTCACAAAAGACTTTTTAATAAAATAGAGTTTTTAACAAGCAAATTTATCTTAAATTTTGTTATATAAAAAAAGGGAGATTATTAGCTAAATTATCTTGTATTAAGAATGTTTTTGAAATCAACTTTTTTATTTAAATTAATCAAAAATAATGTTCCAAATGTATAATTATTCTTAAAATGTTTTCGAGGTATGTTTAATCATGTTCTAGCCCAAGAAAAATAAGTTTATAAGGTATATTTGATGTAAATATCGACACATAGTATAAAGGTATTGATACTATGTTCAAAAACCTCTAAAGTATCAATATAAGGCATCATGAATTGATACAAACTTGGTAAGCATCGGTACATACCTTAGTGGTATTGATATAAGTGCTTGGTAGTAGGTTATGTTTCATAAAACCTTATTTGTATCTATACAACCTACCCATATCAAACAATATGCTTAGTCTCAATGCAAAATGTTTCTAGTATCGATACAAGTTGCTAAGTATCAATGCACATGTTCTTAGTTTCTATATAATGCCATCTTTTTAAATCATGTATCGATACTGATGCTCCTAACCTTGAGGCTTAACTAGCATACTTAAATCTTAGGTTGAATTTTTGAAGTCTACAATGGGTATACACTATAGTCAAACATTCCCAACATTCATATAATCTTTTACAGTTATAAATAGATATCTGTAGTAGTTTCAAACTAAAAAGAAGCAACAAAAATCAATATTTTAAGCATTAATCTTCAAGTTTTCATTCTTTTCTTGTATTTTTATAAGCTTACTCTATTTATTTCTTTTTGTACTCAAAATTCTACTAAACATCTACCTATTAGAGGTCTTATTCAATTTAGAAAAACCTTTATTCACATCACAAGGGGATTATGTGTAAATTAAGTGAAGTTATTTAAGAATTTAAGGTATAATTCTTAAAGGGATTGTACGGTTATATCTAAGCCTTCAAAAGATAAGGAGTTGTAAGGTTATACTTTAGCCTTAAAGGCAATAGTTTTCCTAGTAAATTGCGAGAATCACCTTGGCATTGAAGTGCCAAGAAAAGAAAACTTAGGCCCCAAGTTGAAAGATCTAACCCTTATAGACCGTTTTTTTTTGCTTATCTTGCCCTTAACTCTTTTACATTTACATTTACTTTTAATTTTATTTCAAATCTTAATTTATGACTAGAATTTTTATAGAACCAATTGACTATATTTTGGTTCAATCAATACTTTAAGCTAAAACATCTAACAAAAAATGGTATTAGGTCGCAATGGGCTAAATCTAAAGCTGTATGAAACAAAGAACTGTTTTAAAGAAAAAATCAAACCTTATTAAATTTGGCTTGTTCCATGATGTCTTAAGTAGACTTTTGGTATCCTTTTAGGGATATGCCTTAAAAACTGTAGCCTATTTTCTGAATAGGGTTCCGACCAAATTAGTGAATAAAACACCATATAAGATGTGGCATGGTAAAAGCCTTTTTTTTTAATTTTAAGATTTAGTGTTGTCTAACCTATATGAAGCGAACAACATCTGACAAGCTTGGAGCTAGATTAGACAGGTGTAAAGTTTTAGGATATCCAAACAAAATAGCTGATATTACTTTAACAATCCAATTAAAGGGTAGTTGTTTTAAAAAATGTAGTCTTTTTCAAGAAAGAGTTTCTAACTAGAAAAGTTTAATGGGAGCAAAGTTGAGCTTGAAAAAGTTCAAGAACCATAAATAGAAATTCTTATGGAACCAGAGTTAAGGGATAAAGCATCATATGTTCCACATAAAACTTAAGAAATACAAGAACTCCAATGATCTAGTAGGATTAGGTTGCTAGGAATGCTCTAAGGTTGAAAGACATTTAAATGTATTTCATTAGTTTGAACTGATTATTGATATTTATATATTCAAGTTTTCAGTATAATATTGCTATTTTGTCCTTATTTAATTTCCATATTAAAGTAAATGTATGAAAATATGGCTCATTGACTACTTGTGTTTATACCATTAGAATGTTGCATATAATGGACTTTATATGTGGGAAGACAACATTCTAAGGAATTTGTCTAAATCATAGTCCATAGTCTATGGGGTTAATGTGAGCAATTAACTCATGTTAAGATTATTATGTTGTCTGAATCCAATCAGGGAGATGGCTTATTTTAGCCATCTGGATTAGGCTAAGTCTTGAGTAAAGGCATAGATGTATCACCTAGAGGTGATACATCGGTTGGACCAAAGTGTATTTGATCCACTAAAAAGCTTGTTTACTTAGATTAATTCACTTTTGATGTTCATTGCGCAATTACCTTAGTCTTGAATAAGTAATTAACTTCATGTGTATAACTTGCATACTTTGACATTCCAAAGTTTAAAGCATCACAAAGTAGTAAGCTACTAGATTGGTTCGTTGGGTATATGACTTACACTCGATAAGAGCTTTAATTATAGATATGGAATCATAGCTCTTATAAAGAGTTAAGGTTATCCTTTTAAAAGAAATTATACAAGATAGTGAAAATGGATAAGGCCTTAGTCATTTATAGGTCAAATGATAAATTGTTCACATGTGGTAAGTAGACATTTTCACATAGAGTGCAAATTAAAACTTTAAGATAACGTGATCAAGTAGGTAAAATAGACATTGACCATAAGTTGATCATGGATATCATATGATGGTATTATACGTATGGCACAGATATCATATGACGGTATTATATGTATGGCAAGGTCATTGGACTAAAAAGCTATTTATAAAGCTTATGTAATACGGTATATAATTGGGAGTATAGTCTTAAGTCGTTAGTGGGATAACTCTAAGATTAATAATTATGTGAGAACAATTATATATGTCCAATTGGTCCTTCCACTAGCTCCACATAATTCTTTAATGGATGGTTATTGATCAGAATAATCGTAGCCGAAAGATTCTCAGTATGGAGAAGTGGTGTGCTAAATATACTTTTTTTAGGGGTGCTAGCGTTCAGTAAATAAATGAAAGATAATTTGGTTAAATATTTATTTAGAAAAGAATTATTAATTTAAATTAATTATACTTCTCTTCTAATAAATATAGCAATTAATTTAAATTAAATAGATATAAGAAAACGGACAAGGCCTTAGTCATTTGTAAGTTAAGTGATAAATTATTCATATGTGATGAACAATCATTTTCACATAGAGAGTATATTAGAACTTTAAGATAATGTGATCAAGTAGGCAAAATAGACATTGACCATAAGTTGATCACGGATATCATATGAGGGTATTATACGTATGACAAGGTCATTGGACTAAAAGGCTATTTATAAAGCTTATGTACTATGGTATATAATTGGAAGTATAGTCTCAAGTCTTTAGTTGTATGACTCTGAGATTAATAATTATGTAAGAATACTTATACATGTCCAATTAGTCCCTCCACTAGCTTGACATAAATCATTAATGGATGGCTATTGATCAGAATACTCGTAGTTGAAAGATTCTCAGTATGGAGAAGTGGTGCGCTAAATACACTCTTTTTAGGGGTGCAAGCGTGCAATAAATAAATGAAAGATAATTTTTGGTGCTATTTACCTAGAATATATATTTAATTTTGGTTAAATATTTATTTAGAGAAGAACTAGTCATTTAAATTAATTATACTTCTCTTCTAATAAATATAGCAATTAATTTAAATTAAATAGATATAAGAAAATTAATTATTTATATAATTAATTTGATATCGATAAAGTCTTGTTTAAAGATTTATTTATAAATTAAATACAAATAATATTCTAAATAAAGTAAGAAAATTATTTTATTTATTTATTTATTTTAATTTATGATTAAAATTAATTATTTTACTATACTCAATTTTATTCTAATAATTAGTACATAATTATTCTATTCAAAAAAGTTGCCATGATTTTGTTTCGAATTAGAATTAGAGTTATGAAATATTATCGGGTTAAATAAAATTAATGGTTTAATAAGATTTAATTAGCATTCAAATTAAACAGGCTAAACTTCTTAAAATAATTAGGCCAACATAAACTATAGATACATTAGAACTTGGCCAAATTTGAGAGCTAATACGTAACTAGGGTTGGCAACAATGAGGGCTTTACAGAGCGGGTAAAATAATTTTTTTAATTAAAAATTAAAATTAGGGTTACATTGTTACCTGATATAAATAATAGGCAAATGTCTAGGGTTTTAGGTTAGACTTTGGAGCCATACTATGGGTTTCTAATCATAACATTTCGTGATTCTGAAACTATTAGCACAAGGTGGTTATTCAAGAGCATCAAGTTGTATGAATCTGAAGTAGATCAAGATAAAGAATGCCTACACACTCAACCATGTGAGAATCAGAGAATAAGGAAGAAGGCTAGTTTGATGTGCCACATCATGGTTGGCCTAAGTTAGCAAGCCCAAAGGACAAAAAGTTTGAACATATAGCCCAATCACATGATCAAGGGTTACAAGTGTGAACTTGGTGTTTTATGTGCTCAATAAGGAAGATCTTTGAAGATCCTAGAAGTTCTCTTGTGCAAGAAAGTTGCCATATCCAAATTAAGAAAGTTTCGTGTACAGATTATTACTTAAT
>JAQSVH010178512.1:0-20228 GCA_029448705.1 Adansonia digitata
CTTTTTTTTTTTTGAGTTTGTTCTTTTTTTATTCAATTTTTTGTTTCATGGAGCTTTCAAGCATAAAATGATTCCATAGCTCATATAGCAACTATTTCTTCTTTTTTTTTTCAAACTCGAGCTTCAAGAATTCATCCTTTTCACATTTTTCTCTCAAAAAAACTCAAACATGTAACTAAATGCTCTATAATAGGTAGAATAATTTGTTTTACGATTTTAGCTCAAACATGGTTTAAAGAAAGAAAAGGTTAACATTAAGCTTAAATAGGTTCATTAAGGGATAAATTATAAGGTAGGCTATTTAGGTTCAAGTAGTTTTTCATCTTAAGTGCCTTAATCACTTTCATACTTGCTTATAAACAAATGTAATCTTAATGAGATTTACAGCAAGTTCTAGAGTTGAAATAACATGAATTGATACTCACAATAATGAAATTAGATTGACAAAAATAGTCAATCTTTTAAGCCCAAAACTCATAAGGGTTTTATAATCACTAAGATTCAGCATGCTAACTATTCAATATCATTATCTACAGTAAAATAGATTTAGCTTGGAAAGTTATATCATTCAAGCATATAACCATTCAATCCATGCATCAACCTATCAAACTTTGAAAAGAACTTAAGAAAACATTAATTGTCAAAAAAAAAAGAAAAAAATTAGCACGAACCATGCTAAAATCATTTAAAACTATAAGCAATTAATCTTTCCCCATACTTATTACATACATTGTCCCCAACATATAAACAAAAATGAAAGATAAAAATAAGATAAAAACTAAAGTTAAAGAGAAGGAAATCAAATTTAATTTTTTTTCAAACTTAGGTTGCTTGCCAAGCAGCATATTTGTTTAACATCGTTTGCTTGACTTTTTTCAATCTCAAACATACACAAGATCTTCTAACTCTACTTTCTCCATTGTTTTCTCTTGGAATCCTTCATAGAATGGCTTCAAGCAATGACCATTGACCTTAAACTCTTTGTTGGTGTCCAAACTCCTAATGTTTACGGCACCATAAAGAGATACATTAGTAATAATAGAAGGACCTATCCACCTAGAATGAAGTTTACATGGAAAAGGCTTATGCCATGAATGCAAAAATAAAACCTTCTGTCTAACATCAAAAGTTTTCCTCAAAATCTTCCAATTATAAAAAGCCTTTATTTTCTCCTTGTAAATTCTTGAATTCTCATAGACATCATTCCTAATTTCATCTAGCTCTTGTATTTGCAACTTTCTATGTAAACCAACCTCATCTAAATCAAGATTCTTTGCTTTACTACCCAAAAAGCCTTGTGCTCTAATTTTATCGGTAGATGACATGGCTTACCAAACACTAACCTATAGGAAGACATCCCTATTGGCGTTTTGTAAGCAATCCTATAAGCCCATAAAGCATCATTCAATATAATACTCCAATCTTTCTTACTTAGCTAACTGTCTTTTTAAGAATAAACTTTATTTCCCTATTAGAAATCTTAACTTGTCCACTTGTTTGGGGATGATATGCAATAGACACTTGCGTGTAACATGATACTTCAAAAATGAGTTCCCCTATCTTTGATGAAAGCCTTAGGTATTCTAAACCTATTAAAAATGTTAATTTTGACAAACTTGCAACAACCTTAAAATCATTAGTCTTAATGGCTATGTCTTCTACCCACTTTGAGATATAGTTAACTGCAAGTAATAGATAAATGTTATCAAAAGAATTAGGAAATAGACCTATAAAATCTATGCCCCACACATTAAAAATTTCATATACAAGAATGGAGGATTGTGGCATTTGATGTCTATAAGTTAAATTACCTACTCTTTGGCATTTTTCTCATGTTTTACAAAACTTGAAAGCACTATGAAATAAAGTTGGCCAAAAGAAACCATATTCTAAAACTCTATGAGCTTTCTTTTTTACCCAAAATCCCTCCAAACACATAAGTGTGACAAAAAGTTAGAGTAGATGGAAACTCAGTTTCAAACCCACAATTCTCATTACCTGATTGAAATAATGCTTCCATAGATATGGCTTATCCTAAATGTAATACTCAGCATCACCTTTTATCCTTTATCTTTGAACTCTAGCTAGATCATTCGGTGATAATTTAATTACCAAGAAGTTGAAACGTCAGCATACCAAGGTGTATTCTCCATGGCAAAAAGTTTCTCATCTGGAAATATGTCACCTAATGGTTATGAATCTTTTTTGTGTTTTAATCTACTAATGTGATCAGTTACCATATTTTCAGCTTTTTTTATCCCTAACCTCTAAATCAAATTCTTACAGTAAAAGAATCCACCTGATAAGTCTTGGCTTGGCCTCTTTCTTGGACAAATGGTATTTGTTAGCTGCATGGTTAGAATACACAGTCAATTTAGTTCCAAGTAAATAAGATCAAAATTTTTCAAAGCAAAAATAATAAAGAAGAGTTTTTTTTCCATAATAGTATAGTTGCATTGAGCACTATCCAAAGTTCTTAAGGCATAATAAATGACATGTAGGGCTTTTCCAACCCATTGCCCTAGCATTGCACCCAATGCATGATTGCTTGCATTAGACATTATCTCAAAAAGTAGGTTCCAATTAAAAGGTTCGATAATGGGGGCTGAAGTTAACAACTATTTTAGTTTATCAAAAGTTACTTTACAAGCATAATCAAATAAGAACTCTACATCTTTTGCAAGTAATTTACATAAAGGTGAAGCTATCTTCAAGTCGAGGAAAAGCATGAACTTCCCCCATATTTATGAGGTTAGGTAATGATTGAATAATTTCAATCTTAGCTTTATCAACTTCAATTCCTCTAGAAGATACAAAATGCCTTAAAACTATTCCATTTTGAACCATAAAATGGCATTTTTCATAGTTTAAAATCAGATTAGTCTTTATGTGTCTGTCTAGCATAAGTGTAAGGTTTTCTAAGCATGCATCAAAAGAAATTCCATATGCTGTAAAATCATCCATAAACACTTCAATTATTCTTCCAATGTAATAAGAGAATATGCTGACCACATACCATTGAAATGTGGTTGGTGCATTGCATAAACCAAATGGCATGAGTCTATATGCAAATTTGCCAAAGCTGCAAGTGAAAATTGTTTCTTCTTAGTCTTTTGCTACAATCGCAATTTGGTTATAACTAGAATATCCATCAATAAAACAATAATGTGATTTACCTGCCAATCTTTCTAACATCTTATTAATTAATGGTAATAGGAAAAGATCCTTCCTAGTGGCTGCATTTAGTTTTTTACAATCCACACAAACGCTTTAATCATTTTGAACTCAGGTAGGAATTAACTCATTATCTGGGTTTGTAACCATTGTTATCCCACTTTTCTTTGGCACTACATGTATATACCCATTTACTATCTGATATTGGATAGATAACCCTTACATCAAGTAGCTACAAGATCTCTTTCATCACTACTTCTTTCATGAGCAGGTTTAGTCTTCTTTGAGCCTCTTTACTATGTTTTGCACCTTTCTTTACCAAAATCCGACGCATACAAGTTGAAGGGCTAATTCCTTTAATGTCTACAATAATCCATCCAACTGCTAACTTGCATTACTTCAAAACTCTTATCAACTTTTCCTCTTGTATTGAAGTTAGGTCCTCGCCTATGATCACTGGTAAAGTTTCTCCCTCTTCTAAGAATGCATACTTTCAATTGCTCAAGCAATTACTTCAATTCCACTTTTAGTGCTGCAAAATAAAAGGTAAAAGTTTGTTATAAGTAATAGGTAAATCTACAAATGAAACATTAAACTTCTTAAAGAAAGGAGTTAAAGAATGTAAAGTCAAGGTATCCTTTTCCAAAGCAGCCTTTTACGTAATTTTTTCAAAATTGTCCTTCTCCAATCCTTGGCTAATGGCTACTTGAAGTTCATCATCTCCACCTAAATAAAAAATACCTTAAATGAGAAAATTGATAATATCGACATGAAAAATGGAATGTACTTCACTTGGATATTTCATGGCATTAATAATATTTAAACTAATTACCTTACCATCAAACTCTATTGTAAGAGTAACATAATGAACATTTATCTTAGTTCTAGCCATTTTCATGAATGGCCTTCCTAACAAAATAGGTGTTGAATTAATAAAAAAAATCATCTTTCATGTCCAAAATATAAAAATTAGCAAGAAATACCAAATTATTGACTTGAACAAAGATATCTTCCACCATACCATCTAGTTAAACATTTGACCTATCTACCAGTCAAATGATTACACTAGTTTCTTTTAAGTTTCCAAGGTTTAATTTATAACATATAAACCTATCCATGATATTAATAAATAACCCTAGATTATACATTGCCCTTTCAAAACTTGTATTTCCTATTCTACAAGGAATAGTAAATGAACTTAGATCCTTACACTTAAAAGGTAACTTTCTTTGAATCATTGTAGACACATTTTCTCCCAAACTTACCTTTTTATTAACCTTATACCTTTTCTTTGTTGTACTTGGGCACTTGCTTTATAGCGTCCAAAAGTGGTCAGTTCACTTAAACCTTCCGAAAGGTGTCCTTCTCCAACTCTTTTTTTTTTAACTTGGCAAAATGACTAAGAAAAAAAAAAGGTAAAGTTTTAAAACCAAAATTGATAGAGTTAGGCACTACCTTGTCGATCTTGGGTTATGGAAATGTTTCTTCTTTCTTATGCTCTAATTCAGCCTTGCTTACATCTAATTGGCCAATTTTTTTCCTTTTCTTGTTTAAGAGAGAGTTATGGCATTAACTCCTTCCTTAGGATTGATCACTATTTAGGAAGGTAACTTTCTTGAACCTTGGCTTTCCAACTTACCCAAAGATGTTGCAATTTAGCCCATTAGCCTCTCCAAATTGATAAATATTGCATCATTTTCATATGGAAACTTAACTTGATTAGCTCCAATCATTTTTACAATATCCTTAATGCAGTTACTTGATTCCCTAGAAGCTTGTATTCTAGGTTGATATTGAAAACTTGATAGATTTCCTTGTTAAAAGTTGAAGTTTCTATCGCCTTGATTCCTATAACTAAAGTTGGGAAGATCTCTCTATCTAGGGTTATAAGTGATAGAGAATGGATCATATTTTCTTTGTGGTTGTCCTAGGAATCCATTAATTGCATTCACATTCTCTGAATAATCCTTTTGGAGGGTGGGACATCTATCAGTCATGTGTCCTTAGGTTGAGAAAATTCTATATACTTATACTTGCATATTTCATTCAGTAATTTGAAGCACGAGTGAAGTAAAATCATAAATTTGATTTTGCAAGGATCGTGTACTCACCTCACTAACATTCCTTGCAAAATTGTTAGTCATTGTGCCAAATTGTAGAGTGTTGGCTACTATGTTAGAAATTAAAACCCTTGCTTCATTAGGTGTTTTGTCAATCAATGCACCTACAGTTGAAGTTTTTGTCGCCTTGATTCCTATAACTAAAGTTGGGAAGATCTCTCCATCTAGGGTTATAAATGATAGAGAATGGATCATATTTTCTTTGTGGTTGTCCTAGGAATCCACTAATTGCATTGACATTCTTTGAATAGTCCTTTTGGAGGGTAGGACATTTATCAGTCATGTGTCCTTGGGTTGAGCAAATTCTATATACTTATACTTGCATATTTCCTTCAGTAATTTGAAGCACGAGTGAAGTAAAATCATAAATTTGATTTTGCAAGGATCGTGTACTCACCTCACTAACATTCCTTGCAAAATTGTTAGTCATTGTGCCAAATTGTTGAGTGTTGGCTGCTATGTTAGAAATTAAAGCCCTTGCTTCGTTAGGTGTTTTGTTAATCAATGCACCTGCAGAGGCTGCATCGATCATGATTCTTTTAATGGGAAGCAAACCTTCATAAAAGTATTGGATCAAAAGTTGCTCTAAGATTTGACGATAAGGGCAACTTGCTTACAACTTTTTGAATCTCTTGATTTTGCCTTATTCTGCATATCTCCTTTCTAATCCTCCTAGGTTTGAAATCTGGAAAATACTTTTTCAAAAAGAGCTTTGACATCTCATCCCAAGTAGTCACTAATCTAGAAGAAAGTTAGCAAAGCCAACTTTTGCCAAATCTCCTAAGGAGAATGGGAAAGTCCTTAATTTTATTTTGATTTTTTGTCACCCCCGGTGGTTTCAAACCTAAACAGATCATGTTAAACTCCTTAAAGCGTTTATTTGGAGTTTTCTTTACAAAACCATGCAAGATAGGTAGTAAGCAAATATGACCAGATTTGAGTTCAAATGATTGTCGTAAATCAGGAAAATTAATACAAGTAGGTTGAGATATGATATTTGGAGCGACAAGCTCCTTTGGTGTGCATTCCCAAATATTATGTTCAATGGCCATGATTTCTATTCTTGATGCACTCGAGGAAGCTGACCATTGGATGGATGGTGTCCTTAGAGGTGATTGATTGGAGAGGATATAGAAGCAGAAAATTCTTATGCAATCATTTCTAGTGCTCTAAAGCTTGAGGAGGATTCGATTTCTTGAACGAATTGCCTTATCCTATGAAGCCTTGTGTCTTCAAAGGACATATACCTGTAAAATGAACAAACAAATAAAATCTAACAAAAAGAAATATCAAAATTAGAATTACACTCAACTAATAGGTCCTCGACAATGGCACCAAAAACTTTAGTTGTCAATACAACCCATTTATAGTACTCATTTAGCTTGATTTCAAATTTGTAGTATAAGAAAGTAGAGATTGTATTCTACAAGGACCTTTAGAAAAGTAAAACTAATTTTAGGAATAGAAGAAAAGAAATGAAATGATAAGAAAAATGGTAGAATCTAGTTGAGAAAATGGCTGTAAAAATAAATAAGGGGTTTTAAATTGTTTTTTATTGGAAACAAAATGAGAATAACTTTGAAAATAGTTTAAGTAAAGAATCAATGATGGAAAGACTTTGGTAATAAATCGATATTGCTTACTAGTGTATTATCATTAATCATTGAAAACTCTTATGCACTTTTTTAAACAAATAAATCAGCCATGGAATCAAACATGTATTGACTTCTTTACCTTCCCTTGCTCCTTAATAACCACGTTAAGCACTATGATTAACCCCTATTATTTAGCTACCCTAAAAAGAGCTTTTAGAATATAATTAAAAAGTAGCTTCAAAAACTAGGAAAGTTTAACTGATTCAATCTAACAAAATCAAAAGCTAACTTTATCTAAGAAAGACTTGTATTTTTCATAACCTTTGAAATAAAAACTTGACCTTCCTTATTAAGGTTATTTGTTACTTATGTGAAACTAATCGAAATATTACATATTTGATTAACTGAACTAGCTTGAGATTAGATATGAGAAAACTACTAGTATGCATCCTAAAAGTTGAAATCATATAACCATAACATTGAAATAGAAAAACACAGGATATTTGTAAAAAAAAAAAACTTTGAAAATAACTTCATTTACTTCTCATGATGAATAATACAAAAGCTCGCAAATCTTTTTATTACCAAATAAAAAAAACTTAGAAAGACATAGTTTAGAAAATAAGAAATAAAATAGAGAGGAAAATAGTAGGTATAAGATGATCAAAACTGTTTAACCCCCTCTATTTATAGGGAAAGAATTCAACTAAGGCTAGGGATAAAGATAATTACATTAAATTATCAAAATAAAAATAAAAAATCAATCTCTAATCTTTATCTTGATCTCTTGAAAGGTTGAATGCAATCTTCCTTCTTAATGAATGTGGCCATAAAGTTAGATTTATGGGCTAATTTTCTTCGTTTATCCAAGAGATAAATAGCATAATTATCTAAGGTATAATCTTTAAAGATAATTACCTCAGTTTTCAAACTCTTAACCCAATTAAAACTTTATCTTCCAACTTCTCCTAGTGTAATTAAAATTCTTTAAGATCAGCTTACTAGAATTCAAAACCTATACAAATTCCCTAATTTAGCCAATTTATGCTTTTTTGTATTTTCATCTAATTAAATCCTACAAAATAAAAAGATAAATAAATGCTTATGATAATCATGAAAAAATTACTAGAACAGATTTAGATAGAAAAATAATTTATATAAAATTAGGCATTTATCACCAACTTTATGGCAAGCTAGGCAACGGGCAACTATGAATAGTTAAACTTTGATTTCCTAGATAAAGATCTAATATGCATAGCTGAAGATGAATGAACCTCCTGCCATGACCAATCATGGAAAATGTATTTTAATGGAGCATCAAATGCTTTAGAGCATTAAATTTGAGCAATATTAATCTTTATCTGGATCTCTTAAGAGGTTGTATACAATCTTTTTTCTTGATGAATGTAACCATAATGTTGGATTTGTGGGCTAATCTTTTTCACTTATCTAAAAGATAAATAGCATAATTATCTAAGATATAATCTTCAGAGATAATTACTTTTGCTTTTAAATTTTTAACCCAAGTAAAACTTTATCTTCCAACTTCTCCTAGTGTAATTAAAGTTCTCTAAGATCAACTTACTAGAATTCAAAACCCATTCAAATTCCCTAACTTAGCTAATTTCAGTTTCTTTTGTATTTTCATCTAATTAAATCCTACAAAATAAAAAGATAAATAAATACTTATGATAATCATGAAAAAATAACTAGAATAGATTTAGATAGAAAAATAATTTATATAAAATTAGGCACTTATCACCAACTTATTCGTAAGCTGGGCGATGGGCAACTATCAACAATTGAACTTTGATTTCCTAGAAAAATATTTAATATGCATAACTAAAGAGGAATGAACCTTTTGTCATGACCAATCATGGAAAATGCACTTTGATGGAGTGTCATATGCTCTAGAGCATTAAATTGAGGCAATATTAATCTCACTTGAAGGGAGGGAGTCACTATCCTTTTATAGTCGGATTAAACTTTGACTGCACCAACAATATAGTTGAATATGAAGTCTATGTCATAGGACTCCAAATATCTATCAAGAGAAATGTTAGGACTTTATAGTTTTTTGGAGATTTAGCCTTAGTCATCTACCAACTGAGAAGGGAATGGCAAACCCTTGACCATAAGTTGCTTCATTATGGGAACTAATCCAAATCTCAATAAACAATTTGATCGTGTCAATTTTCAACACTGACTTTAGGAAAAGAACTAAATGGCAAATGCTTTTGCCACCTTATCGTCAATGTTTAAAGTCAATCAAGAATTAGATGTCACTCCTATTCAAATGAGTATCTATATAACTATAGCACACTGTCAGAATATTAAATAGAAAAGGGATGGCCTATCATGGTACCATGATATCCTTTGTTATATTTTGGGATCAATATTACCCTAAGTTTATCATCAAAAATGACAAAAGGACAAGTAAGAGACTGACTATAGGTTTCATGCTACATAAGGAAATATTATACAAGGAGGGTCAAAATCAAGTATTACTCAGATGCATGGGTGGTTCTAAAGCCAAAAAAAATCTAAGAAGAAGCCCATAAAGGGATCTGCAGCATACACATGAGAAGACACCAAATGATAAAACAAGTCATAAGGTAAGGCTACTACTAGTTAACTCTCGAAAGGGACTATATCAACCATGCTAGGAAATGTCACAAATGTTAGATTTATGTGGACAAGACCAACATCCCACCTTTAATGCTTCATGTCATGATAGCCCCATGGCCTTTTTTATGTTAGGTACTGATATGATTTGGCCAATCGTCCTTAAAGCTTCAATTGCACATCAATTTATTTAAGTAGCAATTAACTATTTCACCAAATGGATAAAGATGGCCATGTATGCCAATGTCACCAAGTTGTTGTGTGCAAATTCATGAAGTAGGATATCAACTATCAATATAGGCTTCTCGAGCAGATCATCACAAACAATGTGCATAACTTGAAAAGCAACATGATGCAAGTAGTATACTTTCAATTCAAAATCAAGCATCATAATTTAATGCTATATCATTCGAAAATAAATGGGGTAGTTGAGTTAGCTAACAAAAACATCAAGAAAATAGTCAAGAAGATGGTCAAAACTTACAAGGATTAGTATGAAAAGCTACCCTTTGCACTTTATGCATATCAAACTTCAATTCGAACTTCCACGAGTGTTACCCGTTCTCTTTAGTCTATGAAATAAAGGTTGTTCTACCCATCAAAGTCGATACTCCCTCTTTGAGAGTCTTGAAAGACGCCCAACTCGAAGAAGTTAAATGGGTTAGAAATAGTAATGGCTAGTTGAATCTTATCAAAGAAATGCATATGGAAGCCATCTATCATGAACAAATGTATCAAAAGCACATGATTAGGGCCCATGACAAAAAGGTTTACCCTTGCCAGTTTCACAAAGAAGAATTAATACTTAAGAACATCCTTTTAATCCATAAAGACACCTGAGATAAGTAGACCCCAAATTAGGAAAATCCTTATGTCATGAAATTGGTTTTCTTTAGAGGAGCCCTAATCCTAACGAAAATGGATGGTAACATCTTGCCTAATCTGGTCAAATCATATGCTTTTAAGAAATATTATGCATAAAGGATGAAAACTTAAAAAAGCATCTTTTGTTTAAAAAAAAAGTAAAAATAGTCAAATAAATAAAAGGGTTTCGGATGAAAACCTGAAAGGCAACTCAAAAAAATTAGCCTTGACCTAAACTTCAACTATATCAGATTCTACCCAGATACTTATCAGAAAAACCTTAATCAAATCTCACCCAACCCTATCCATATCAAATCAAACTTAGCCATACCTTGACTAAACCAAGCTAAAACCCTAATTAAATCAAGTCAACCGCTAGCCAACTTAAAGCTATATCTCACCTAAACCTAATCCGAGTTTAAAAGGATAAGAAAGTAAATTACTTAAGTATGGGCAACTGCAAAGCAGCATGGGGCACTCTTAAGATTTTTCGGATGATCAACCAATATCAAACATGTTGACCATTTATGAAAGATCTCTGGATATGTCAGACAAAGCATTCATGTCATGGTTATCAAGGACATCAATTGCCCAAGAGATTACCTTATCAATTGTCAATGTACTTTTCGTCAATTATAAATGGATTTTACCTTCTTCCTTTTATGAATGGAATGCAATCTTGTTTTTTTTTTTTAAATGGCATCACATCTCTAGTAGATTATGTTTGTCATTTAGTTAATGATACTTGATAATCAAATAAAATTCATGTCAGGATTTCTTGATATTACTTCCAAAAATAAGAGAAAAGCATAAGGAATTATGTTCCTTCCTTGATTGTCAAAATCACTAATCATTTTCACTCAACACATATTAATCATAAACACATGTCAAACCATTCCCACTTCTTAAGAGTCAACAGTCATAAAAAATTGTCAAACCCCAAGCGAATTCATCTAACTCAGTCAAAAACATCGTTAAGACTCAGACACTAACCAACCTAGCCAAGATACACCCATAATGAAGCCAAGAATCATCTAGTCTTCAAACCATCACAGAAACCATCCAACCTTGTGATGGAGGCCATTAAATATCCCAAGTCTGAAAGATGATCATCCAAACACCAAGTTATCCTAAAAGATTCATGATCACAAAGCCCATCAGGTCTAAAGTCAGCACTTTAAACTATAAAATCCAAGAAATAGTTGACAAAACTCCCAGTCAAAGGGATAGCTTGCAATACTTATGCTCGTATTAGACTTAATATCATGATAATCAAGAAAATTGCACTTGCATCATTACATATCATCATGCATTCATATTATCATCACATAACTTTACTTTGTTAGAATGATGTCAAACAAAATCTATTGAATCTTGAAAAACTTCCTATTAAGAACCTCTGAACACTAGAAATCAGAACATTACTCAAGTAAGAACCCCATCTCTTTAGAATAACCTACTAAGAGTCAAAGCCTAATATAGCTAGCCATATGGTACACCCAACGAAGGTGGCCATTATAAAAAAAAATCTATCCTAGTGATGCTGATAGGCTAAATCTGATTAATTGATCTATGTCAAAAAAATCAGGCCCAATGATGCTGGTAGGCTAGATCTAGCTAATTGGCTCATGTCAAGAAAATCAAGCTTAGTGATGCTGGCAGGCTAGATCCAGCTAATTAGCTCATGTCAAGAAAATCAATCCTGATAATGTTGTTAGGCTAGATTCGAGTAATTGACCTATGTTAAGAAAGTCAAGCCTAGTGATGCTAATTGGCTAGATTCGATTAATTGACCCATGTCAAAAGTTAATCTCATGGATGCTGATAGACGTACCCTAAGCAATTGTCAATTTTGTTGAAAACCTTTGTCAAGAACTTTGGAAGTCCAATGTAGCCAGTCATGAGCCGACTAGTACCCTTGTCAAGAATCTTTATTAAAAACTTTTGTCAAAAACCTTTGTCGAGAACTTCTAAAGTCTAATGTAGCTAGTTAGTCATAAGCCTACTCGTTAGCACCTTTGTCAAGAACTTTAAAGTCCAATAATGCTGGTTAGTGATGACCTGATTCATTAGCATTTTTGTCAAGAATTGTTATCAATCTAATTTGTGATATGTATTGATATAAGATGCTATGTATTGATGTAGCTTCGTAATTTTGCCCAATTTGTGGCATTTTCACCTCTTTGCACTATAGCATTAAAACACGAATTCGATCATGAGGTTAGCTCAAAAAATATCTAATTTTATATTAAATTTCATAAAAATCACATGGATTTCATTTTAAGTGTTAAGCATTGGATTGTCACATTTTTGAAGGGTCCATTAAGCTTGGGATAAAGACATTTCATGTTATAATTTGATTTATTAAGGGGTAAGATCCACATTATTCTTTATAATAACCCTACATTGCTTTTTTGGGCTACAAGAATAGTACATTAACCAATCAAATGTTGGAAGCTTACTCTATGGAACAAGGACTTATCAAGTTGTACATGATAAATTGCCAAATGCCTCACATTGCTATGTTATTTGAATGGCTAAAATCAATCTCTATATAAATGTTATTTTCATGCTCAACAAAGACACTTTTACAATAAATTCTCACATGCTCTATTTTGCTGAAAATATCCCAATCCCATAGCTCCCTTAAACGCCCACTAAAACCTTTTCAAAATACTCCATTTCACTCATCTTTTCTCTCTAAAAGCCCCTCCATTGATAATATAACCCTTAAGCTCATTCCTGACCACTCTTTCTTGGGAGGAAAGTGAGCTAAAAATGTAAAAAGGTTTTTGGTTACAACAAAGGAAAGGTTTTAAAGCTTATCGATATATTTCCTATTTTTTCTCTATTCATTTTCTTTTTTTATTCATCATCTCATCTTAGCTAGCCAATTTTATGAAAGCCATGACCTTATCTTAGGATATCCCTGCATTTTGTGGCCTTGGTTATGGTAAGATTAGGATTTTTAATGCTTTAATGGTCCCTTAATGTGATTTTCTTGTGATGACCATGTTTTTATGCTTTAGTTGTCTTGAAATCATTTCTTAATGTTGTCTTAAAAATTTCAGCATGCTTTGTCTTATCTAAATAGGTCCATATCATCTCCTATGTCATTATTCTTGATGTCATTCATGATGACAACATGTCATGCATCTTCTTATTCATTTTCTTGCATTTTTATCATCATTTTCATGTCTCAATGTCATATTATTTTGATTAAGCATGTTATATATGTTCATGGTCAAGATGTCACATTTTAGTTCACTACATGTTTATCAAAATGTTTGTTTAATGCATTCAAAAATTTATTTTTTATAAAATCCCTCAGGTTAAGTCCATATTACCTTCAATAAATGGAGATTAATATGGATTTAATGTTTTCTATCAATTAGCCTTCTAATCTTGTAGAAAAATAAATCTTTTCATGTTTGGATTCAAGGTTAAACAAGGCTAAACATTTTGATTTTCAAAAACAAAACGTGTCTTTTGATTTTCTTCAAGTTGCATGTGCCTTAATCTTATGGCTAGTGCCTTTTGTTTGTGACATGGTTAGTGAGTTGTTTCATCATTCCAAACTACTTCGAGATTGTGCAAATGAGCTTATGAAGCTATTGTCTCTGACCAATTTCTTTCATGTATACTCAAATATCCGTAACCAAAGTCTAGCTCTGAGAAACTCAAAAACCAAAATCCCCTTATTTTAGCACTAGCAGCATTATGACCCTAACTTAAAAAATCATTTTTGAACTTTAAATGATTTTTCTATATTTTTTGGCATTTTTCCCTTAAAGGACTTTAAATTTTCTTTGCAACAGTATCTTGTTTGCCCTCAAATGATTCCAAATAAGGGAGTTAGGATTTTTTTAAATCTTCATTGTATAAAACCCCTAAAAGTAGCTATTAACATTCTATTTGGGTCATTTTGACCCCTCAAATGAATTTTCTAGAATTTTTAAATATTTTTCTAAAAAACAAATGAAATTTTCTTTCTATAAAGGTATTGTTTATGATTTAAAAATCTTGAATGTGTCCAAAATGATTTTTTTCAAAGTTTGTTGCACTATTTCCCTACATGTGTTACCCGTGCTAAATCAGACCCAACTTCAAAAATTATTCCCTCTTAGAGTGATTATTTGAGATTTTTCACATTAATCTTCGTTGATCTACCTTTCCAATGTTACCTAATCTGACCTCTAAAATCTTTTGACTAGTCTGAAATAAAGTTGGGAAGATGAATAGGGTGACGCTGTCTGTAATTTTTAACATTAATCAAAATTAATTGATTTTCTCGAATTCCTTCTCTAAGGTATTCGAATGCTCTAGGTAAGTTCGATCAATCCCTATAGAACCTAAAAACATGTGTCAACCCTTTTAGGCTCGAATCAAGGTATGAGCATTTTTTCAAATTTTATCAACCCTATATTTATTAATTCTTGCCTTTCAAATAAAAAGATCATTGATTTTGTCAAAAAATGTCAAAACTGGTGTTTTGTCAAGAAATAACAAATTTTTGTCAATTTAAATCTATTAATCTTATTTTTTCAAAAATCATCAAAAATTAAATTTTTTCTCTCCTAGATTTCTTCAGATGATTGACTTTGTCAAAAACCATTAAAAATGTCATTTTGTCATGAAATTATCAAATTTTTGTCAATTCAAGTCCTTTTTTCATTTCGTCTTTTCAAAAATGGTCAAAAGTCAAATTTTCTCTCTCCCAAAATTTTTCAAAACCCAAACCCAGCTTTCACACTTCAATCAACCAATGAATCCAAATGCATCTTAAATATTGTTAGCTTGGTTATTTCTAAATAACTTATGACAATTATAAGATATATCCCAACTAACCCTTTTTTTCCTTTTTTACATGATTTATCTTATGCAATATTATTTTACTTTTACTATATCTGACTAACACATTTCCTTTATGGTGTTCATTTTGCGTTCATATTTCTAAATCATTTTTGAAAATTACAAAGGTAATATTTTATGTCAGTACCCCTTCAATGCTTGACATGGAATATCTGATTTTCAAAATTAAATCCAAAATTCATTTTTTTTTTGAAAAATCTCTATGTTTTCCACCTCGACATGATGCATATAGGATAAAAATTCTCATTAAAACCTAAATTTATCACTTTATACAAATTCATACATAAAAAGGGATTATATCAAAAATAACAAAACTGAAATCAGTGTAGGACATGGCTAGAAGGTACCAATTTAGGGCGTTATGGGGGTGCTAATCCTTTCCTATATGTAATAGTCTTTAGAACCCAGCCCTATAATCTCTAGACTGTGTAGACCTTGTAATCGATTTTTTGAGTTGCATAACTTGAAATACCATTTCAAAAGGCAACCAATCATGCCTAGCCCAAATGATCAATGGTGACTTCAAGTGTTGGCTATGTTCGGGTGACCACCCAAGACTAATTAGACGAGCGATTCATTTGACAATTTCTCCCTATGACCAAAAGCTGAGAATACATGTTTTCTCCCTCATATCACATCAAAAAGAAATAGTGTCAGTCAAAAGGACACTTTTTTGTTAGGAATTTTTTCATACCTTTTATATATTAACTCAAGCACGCTTCCCATTTCACAAGATTTTGGGGGGCACATTGTGACAAAGACCATAAAACATTACAAAATCAAAACACACCAAAATAAATCAAAACAAGGACACATAAACTCAATGAAAAAATGGTAGTTATAAGATAAATTGAGAAAAAATGAGACTTTTAAACATTCAAGAACATCAAAACATCCTCAAGGCAATACAAGCTCAAAACACCATTAAATCAAGCTTAAAATGCATACTTTCCTAAAAGAGTCATGGCTTCATGGATATTGGTTGATAAAATGACAGAAAATGTTTAAATGCAAGTATATGAAGAGAAATAGATAAGAATATACCAAATGAGCTTAAAAACTCTCCCAAGTTCTAAAACTCAAGCATTTTTTTATGGTTTTCTTGGTTTTTTTTTTTTTTGGTTTTTGCTGGTTTTAGTTCACTCTCCTCCCTTTGCTTGTTATGGATTAACAAAAAGGAAGAATAAAGAATAGCTTCAAGTTTATGTATGAGATAAAGGAAAGTTTGCTTAGGAAAATGAGTGAAAAATAAAGGTTTTTAAAAGGTTTTAGAGGCTGCTATGGGAAGCTATGAAAATAATGTCTTTTCTTTAAGTTTGAGAGTCTGTTTGTTGTTTTTTTCACTGAGTCAAAGTTGGCTCTTTCGTAAACATGTGAACAAATTGTTTTCAACCTAAAGTAAAAGTGTTTTACAGCTTTTCCTCATATACCATAGGGTGGATCCAGGTACTAAGTTCAGCCTCATTGCCATTAACAGCCAAGGTGGTGGAGCAAACTACTTTTTGCAGCCTGAAAATGGAGAAAAACCAGTTATAACCTTGAACAAACCATATTTTTCCATGAAAATGTCCTATTTCTTAGCTATTTATGCTGCAAAAATCAATTTAATCCAATCTTAAACCCATTGGTAAGGATTGGTATGAATTTAAGTGATTTATGGAGACAAAAAACATGGCCAAACTCATGCTTTGAATGAATATTGCATATAGAGAAACTTCTTTTGATTTAGGTTAAAATAGCCCAATGTATCGATACAGTAGGCATTTTGCCTAATCGTATTGTTACATTTGGGCAATGTATTAAACATTAGCATTTTTGCCTAATTGTATCGATACATTTGGATAATGTATCAATACATCTGGTCCAAAATCATAATTTAGCTACTACCAAGCCTAATAGCAATACATTTGGAAAATGTATCAATACATTATGTAAATGTATCGATACATCACCTTTTTGTCTCGATATAGCCCAAGATTTCTTAAATTTGATGACATAGTAACTATGTATCAATACATCAAGGTCATGCATTAATACAATCAATTTAAAATGTGGATTTAGCTAACCTTTGGCTCCCCAAACACTGTTACATCCACTCAAAATGATGAGGTATGGATATGTTGCTTGCATGTTTTAGTCTTAATGATGCCCTTATGATGTTTATATGAAGGCTCGAAATCCTATACACTTTCACTCACTCTTTGACAACTCACCTAAGCTTGCTTGTAAGTAATATCTCTAAGCCTTACATGCTAAACTTTCTTATTAGAGCATAATGTCAACTGAGTGAAGTGGATAAACTTAGCTACATGTCCCTAAAAGAAACCCCCTACTTAAAAAAGCCATATATTAGTTTCATGCAAGAAACTGACCAAGGAATAGAGATGGATGCATTTCATCTAAAGTCTCGAATTGAGCACAACTCGCTTTAAAAAGGCACAAACAAAATTAGATGTTTATAATAAAGATGGCAGCTGATCGGATATCTGTAATATTTATAATATTTAAATCCAAATTTACAAAACTGCTTTAAAATTTAAATTCACTTATTATTTGCAAATTACTATTCGAATCCTAATTAAATAACATTATTAACTGGATATCTGAATCCCAAAAGAATTCGAATTCAATAAGGAAATTTTTCTTTAAAGAAAACTATAAAGTTAAACAAAAATTAATTTTAATTTAAAGTCACTCATAATTAAAAACCAACAAGTTCTAAATTACAAAAATAACAACTTATATAACAAATTAACATTCCAAGATACAAAAAACAAATGAAATAATATGAGGAACTAATTCCATTATTAGAAGCATTGGTTCCATAAATTAAAAATAATTAATAAAGTATATAGAAACTTTATAAAATTAAATTATTAATAATATATCTGTCTAATACGTATAATAGAATTATGATTAATCACATATTATAAATAAATATGTGATAAGTATATCATAGTTACTTACTATGGTAGATTATAATATATAGATAGTATTATATTATGTCATATAATATATGAAATATTACATAATGTTATAATATTTTCCAATCCATTACTTGCATGCGTAATGCACATTCAAATAATAGATATCTGATGGTTCATATCTACATTTGCTTCAAATCCATTGCAAATAGTAATTATACTCTATGAATCTTAACATTATCCAAATCCGTAATATCTAAATCTGCAAAAAGTAGATTGGATAACTACAGATGTCTGAATCTGCACTAATTGCCATCCCTATGGTGAAACTCAGCATCAAGTTACTCTTGGAAAACCTGCAAACCTTTTATCAATATGAGAAATATCTAAACCAGCATTTAAAGCTCTCTATTAATATGGAAACAAGTTCCATTAACTTAAAAGTTTCAAAGTTTAGTAAATCAAAAGTTTTAATCTATTACATAACAGTAATAAGAGTGTTGTACATGCTCTTCTCCTAATTGATTAAGTTAGTTCTAGCCTAGTAGGCAACCTTTCCCTTCATAGATAATAACTGCGATAAATCATAACATCAAAAGTCACTTGAAAATTAGAAGCCAAAATTAAACAATGATTATTAAATGATTGAAAAATAAATAAAGTGGAAAAATGATCAAATGCTCAAAAAAGCCATCAGATTTAGTGATATCCAAGATCTTTTAAAAAAATGAACTTTGCTTAAAACCCTTCACAAAAAAGAAGCATTTTTTAGTTAAAAAAGAATACATGACAGTCTATAGAGATTGGAAAGGCTTACCATTGTTGAAGCCTTGATTTGAAAATGAGGGAGATGAGAAAGAAAGCAAAGAAAATATATAAAGAGAAGTTTAAAACTTAAAAACCCTAAGTAGAGGCCATGATGAAGGATAAATTAATGGCTCGGATTGTTTTTCAAATTATAAATTTTGTTTAATTTTAAAAAAATTGAGTTAGGTGGAAAAGCCTTGAAAAAAGCTTACCAACCTAGCTTAAGCAAAATATTGTGGAGATAATGTGAAAAAGAAGGCATAAACCGATGGTAGTTCATTGAAGGAGTAGAAAGACAAAGAGCATAGACGGTTTGCTTGAGAATGATAATATTTTAGCAAAGATGATTTACAAAGTCATATATATATCCTATAATTTTATAAAATATTCAAAGGTATGCTAGGAAGAAAAATTTTTTTAGCTATTCCTTTAAATCATTACAATGGGCAATTAGAAAATTGTAATTACGTGATTTTAATTAATAGTGGATGAATAAGAATCATAATTCTGAACTAAAGAATGAACCAAATTAAAGAATGAACGGTCCCCAACCAAACTGAGTGGAATAGAACGCCAATTCCATTGAACCAAACATACTATTAATTATTGGTTTAAAGATCTAAGATCTATCGCACAATTCAGATTAGCTCTACTAAGATGGAGTATCTAAATCACCTTCACCCATGCATAAGATTTTTAAAAGCATTAGACTTACTCTACTTTAAGAAACGATAGGGATTGTTGGAATATTTTCAAAATTCATTGAAGAATAAAAGATTTATTGATTAAATAATCAGTTAATGTGAAACTAGTGTTTGAGAAACTATATATTAGCTGTGGCCTTTAGAAAGGTTCCAAGGCAAAAACAATTTGAATTGATTTAAGAAATTTTCATATAGAGAATTCAAATGCCCCATACTCTTGGATTAAAAATTGCCTATGTTTGAAAAATAAACTATGGCATTCGAATGCCAATTTGAGACATTCAAATGTCACAATAGGAAGCAACGCATACTAATGCCAAACTAATATCATTTGAATGACAAATCTTAAAATGCATACTGAGTGAAAATAACAAAGCGACATAGAAATGCCCTAGTTTGCACATCTAAATATCTTAATACAAATTTGAACAGATTGTTCATAAATGGTTATTTTCATTTCGAATTTAAATTTAAGCAATCTTTCACTACTAAAAGGTTGCCAATGACACCTGTTAAGTTTCAAAACTCTGAAACTTAATGAAA
>JAQSVH010178582.1:2843-15880 GCA_029448705.1 Adansonia digitata
ACAATGTTTCATAGTATCGATATAATGGTCATTGTATCGATACAATACATTGTATCGATACAATGTTCATTGTATTGATACATTCTAGGTTTTTTTGGACCAAATGTATCGATACATGCAGGCTATTTTCCATGATCGAGGCATTTTTTAACTTATCCACTATTGATCTAAAGCTCGATTTTAACTTGTTTTTGCATCAGAAGAGATCAAAACCCATATCAAATTATGAACTTGGACGTGTGAATTAATCAAAACATTTTTTTAAAGTCTAAATTGGATTATAATTGGTCAATGTCATGTGATCACCCTACTTCTCCCTTGTTTGTTGACAAAGATCACAATCAGCCACCCTATTTGCTAGTATCTGATTTTAGCAATTAAACCAGCCACCCTATGTCCATTACATTTGTAGCAAATTACTTCCTATAGCCACCCTATAGCCATCAGCTGTCACAACTTTGTCCCTTTGAGAAATGACCAAAAACACCTCCAAATTAGCTCTAAAATGTTGGTATAAATAGGTCATTAATATCTCAGCAAAAAAAGTTTTTTCCAGCTTGTTTGAGCTCTAGCAACTCATTCACACATAAAAAAAGAATCCCGTTGCGCTTCACCCAACATCTAAAAATATCCCTAAACACTCAGTCCTAGCCACTATACACTCTAAATCATTCTCACCTATACCATACTGCAACTTTTCTTTTTCTCTCATTTCTTGCTAATTAACAACAAGGAAAAGAAGAGAATTCAGGCCACCTCTGTTGCTCCAACCACTTGATCAAAAATTGAAGCTTTATTGGTATAACTTCTTACTTAATCATTTTTATTTTTTATTTTTTAGCATCTTCATCATTTAGTGAGCCTTTCATGCATCCATCACCCTTTTAGAATTCTCAACTATTATTATGGCTTTTGGTTATGGTAGCTTAGGATTGGATGTCTTGATGCCCCTTTTGATGTACAAAGTGTCTTATTTTATCCTCATTATTTTTGGCAGCTCTTGTTCATGCATTTTATGCCATATCCATGCATCATGTTATGTTCAATGCATGCACAAATCCTTAGCCTAGCATGTTTCAAGCATATTTATACATTAACTTGCATTTTGTCATGAATCATGGTCATTTTTGGCATACTTCACTTCATGAGATATGTGCATAACCCTTTCTTTGTCAAGACCATTGGTAAAGTTAGCATCACCATTAATTTTATGTGCCATCCCCTTATATGTTCATTGTCTTCTCCTTATCTAAGTGCATGTTTGATGGCTGTCAAAAACTGATTTTTAAAACCTCTCTAAGCTAAGGATGTTAACCTCAACCAATGAGGATTAACATGAACTTAGTATTTTCCTTAAAGTTAGCAAAAAAAATCTTGGGGAAAATTAAGTTTTCCAAATCTAGAATCCTAATTAAATAAGCTCAAAACTTATGATTTTCTGATGAAAATTTCCCTGCACTTGTTGCCGAAATGTTTGTGCCTTTTTTTTAGTCAAAACCTTGAGCGGTACGATCAACGAGTTGTTTCATCATTCCAAACTACTCCAGGGCATTACAAATGAGTTCGTGATGCTTATGCCACTCTTTCTCTTTAGTTATAGATGTTCGAATGTTCGAGTTTGGAACTGAAAACACAAAAAAAAATAAAAAATATCCCATGCTTTGCTTTGTCCCTTGCTGGTAGCACAACTATTGCAAATTAAAAAATTGGTTTAAAATCCCAAACAATTTTTCATGAATTTTTTTATATTTTTCTCTCAAATTTTGTCAAATTATCTTTAAAATAATGTCTTAGTCACCCTAGATCATTCCAGATGAAGAGTTATGATTTTTCAAATCCAAACTATACAAAACCCTTGGAATCAGCAAAATGTATTCTGATCAGGCTGTTTAGACCCACTAAATGATTTTTCCAAATCCTTCAAACATTTTTCCTAAAAAATTCATGTAATTCCCTTTTCAAAAAGGTATTGTTTGCAATTTTTTGATACCAAACGAGTTTGAGGTGATTTTTCAAATTCTGACACATCCTATCCCTTGTATGCTCTGCTAGCAATGTAATTAATCCAAACTTGAAAATTTAGTTCCCTAGAGAGTGAGTTTTTGGTATATTGGGAATATTTTTAAATTGACCCTTGTCGAGTTACCTTTCTAATGGTATCTTGTTCACCCTCTAAAACCTTGAAACCAATTTAAAATAAATTCAGAAAATGGGATAGCGCGATGTTGTCCCCTTATTTTCGATTATAATCAAAATTGAGTTGTTTTCCTGAGCTTCGTCTCAAGACATTCGACTGTCACCATATCACCCTGATCAGCCTCGAGACCATAGGCTCGTATCAAGGCACGAATTATTTTTACATCTTTACCATCCTCATTCACAATAATTTTTTTTATTAAAAAGCATCGAAATGCTCACTTATTTTCTAAATCACAAAGTTTTGTCAACTTAATTTTTTCCAACTTGACTTCTTTAGAGAGTGTCAGACATGTCACTTTTGGGGATACTCCAAGCCTACTTTTTCAAAATTGTTAAGATTTAAAAATCTTTCTTTGTCAAAATTATTCATCATCCTCGGGGATACCCCAACCTTATCTTTCTGAGGGAATACTCCAACCTTGTCTTTCAACTATTATTAAATTTTTCTTCTTCCCAAATTTCCATGAGCATGTCAAGAGTCAAGCCTATTTTTATTTAAAAAAAACTTGTTTAATTAAGAAACCCAGATCTGTCTTGAAATTTGTCGGTTCAATTATTCACAGATAATCGATGCCAATTGTGAGATAAATTCTAATAGTTCATCCCTTCTTTTTATCATTACATTAAATGGTTCATGTTATGTTACTTTATTCGTTGCCTTAATAACATGATTTTTTTATGATGATTATTTGCATTCATATTTTCAAATCATTTCAAGTAAAATTAAAAGGGATGTTCCGCGTTGGTATCTTTCCTGTGCCCAAAATAAAATATTCCAATTTCAAAGTAAAATCTACAGGTCATTTTTATTAAAGATTTCTGTATACCCCATCTATCCGAGGCATATATGAGATTAAATCTTTTCATCAAAACTTGGATATGTATTTTTATAAAATTCATGCATTAAAAGAAGGTTATATCAAGTGACAAGTTAAGATCGAAAGAATCAAAATAAGAAAAGACATAACTAGTAAGGTACCAATTTCGGGCGTCGTGAAGAGGTTCATGCCTCATCATGCGTAACCAACTCCCGAACTTCAATGGCGAATCTTTGTACCATGCAGACCACGAGATTGATGTTTCGAGTTTTGTAACACAAGACATAGGTTTCAATAGGCATCCGATCATGTGTAGCCCAAAATGATCGATGGCAACTCTAAGCGTTAGCCACTTTGTGATGGTTATCTGAGACCAATAAGATGAGTGATTCATCTTATGGTGCCCCTCATAGTATCATGAGTCGAGAATCCATACTTTCTCATTCTCATCACGTTGAGAAGGAAAAGTTTTGGTCAACAAGACATTTTGTAGTCAGAAAAATATGTTAAAGTCATATACACCCATAAATCCATAAGGATCCACCCTGGGGTACATTGCGATAATTAAGTGCTCATATTGCCTTCTGATGCTCAAAAATATAAATTTTTCTATGCATCATTGTTCTTGTGCTTTAATAAACATATTTTCTTGCATAAAGACAAATTAGTACCATACATGCTTGATTAACTTCCATTTATTAACATTTGCTATCATTTATTTCAAAATCTCATTAAGCTTATTGAACATCTTTTTTGAAAATTTGTAAGTTTATTAAATATTTTCTTATATGTACATATACATGACAACTGAATCTTGGTACTATTAATGCTAATCTTGGCAAAAGATTTTTTTAGTTTTGTAAGGTTTATGAAGATAAAGCAAATCTATAAAAATGAACACTTGTATGACAAAAGGAAGCAAACCAAACATACTAATCTCATTCAAATCAAGCCTAGACCTTCAAAGGATTACTTAAGACTTAGATCAAGAGCTCAAAGTCAAAGTAAGCATTTCCACAAAGCTTGGTGACATGCATGAAATGTATGCTTGAAATGATTGTTGAATATGAATCTTTGAACATGAACTTGAGTTAAGTATTTTAATATCATTTGTTTTGACGCTTATTTTTAACAATTGATGCACTAGGTCTTAATTATGTCCTAACTCATGGATTAAAATGAATACATTTTTATGGATGTTCTTTGATCGAATTAGTGCACAAATGATCTTATTAACATATCATATATGCGAAAATGATTTTCTAACCTATGGAAGTTTACAATGTTTTTCTTGAAAAATTATTTAACTTTCCATTGGTTACTTGAATAATTATGCGTAGTATACATATGTACTAAAAATTGAAAAATTAGTATCTATTATACATCTAGACAACAAATTGGATTAATAATTCTTGATATTCATTATCAACTAGTTTGTTTTAAACATTTATAATCTCAAATGTGCTTAAAAGTCTACATATGAGTACATGAATAGTATGAACTTCACTTTAGAGCTTAAATGCATATATGGTTTTTTTAAAAATCAGTATACATGCTCCTACATGATCCAAAATTAGTATACCTCTTTGAAATCTTGTCAAAATTAGTTCCGCAGCTTTGAATTAATCTATCTTTACCTTTTTGATATTTCAAAAAGTAGAGTATTTTAGGGGTAATTTGCATGTACTTTATTAATATATATGCTAGCAAATAAAAGGATTTCATATGTGCTTATACTATTAATACTTTGTATTGGTGTTTTTATAGCTAAGTATGAACAAAAATGACATTGCGACATTTTTCGAATGCATTTTCTAAAATATTCAAATCTTTTAAATGCCTTCATTTAGAGGGAGTTTTGTTGAAAATCCTTAAATGATTAAGCGGGAGTTTTACAAGCAAATTCACCTTAAGTTTTGTCATATCAAAAAAGAAGAGATTGTTAGTTATATTAGCTTTATATTAATCTCAATTTTGATATAACTAAAACTTAAGCTTAATTAGCTTCTATTTAAATATTTTCAAGTTAGTAGTTCTTTCATAAATTATTTGAAAACACTTCAAAAAATACTAAAATGTGTTTTAACTCCTCTAAGCACTCAAAAATATATTTTTAATACATACTTTGGTATAAAACATTTTTGGGATAAGTTTCATAAGTTTTAAAGTCATAAAAACCCTTTAAAGATGATTTTTGTATGAATGTACCGATACCCTAAGTGTTTATATCGATACAATGCTTGGCAGTAGCTAAATAACCTTGAATTGTAGAGATCACTATTCATGTATCAATACATTACTGTTCAAGTCTCGATGCATCCTAAAATGTATCGATATAATAGGTTGTAATGGTTATATTTTTTACAAATAAAGGCAATTTATCAATACACTACATAATGTATCGATACATTCTGGCGAAATTGAATGGGAATCACTTAAATGAAGCCTCCAATAGCTAATATTACTCCACCAAACATTCCTAATAGCCATATTCGTGATCAAGGCTATAAATAAGACTCTTCAACACCTCCAATAAGATGATAAACCTAGAGATTAAGCTTAAAGTCATATTTTTCATTTGTTTCATAGTTTAAAGTAGTTTTTTGTGTATATGATTAATTCTTTATGTTCATTCTTGTATTCTTTATATTCTATCTTTAGAATTATCATCTTTTGTGCTTAAACTCTTCTAAACACCTAGCCTTTAGAGATTTCATTGTTTACATCAAAATCTTTGTAAAAAAAGGAAGGTCCTACTTAGCCATTAAAAAATAAAGAAGGGTTTTTATCTTAGCCATAAAAGATAAGGAGTGTAAGGTTATACCTTGTCCTTAAAAAGTAAACAATCCAAGTTAGTAAATTAGGAAAGCAGAGGCAAGTGAGGCCAAGGTAGAGAACATAGGCAATTAACGTAGAACCTCTTTAAATACTTGAGTTTGCTTATTCTTCCCTAACTTTTCAGTTGTTTTTATTTATTCACTAGCGTTGCTCTCCAAAGTATATAACTTAGATTTCTTAATCTTACTGATCAAAGTTTTAATTTGCCAATGTTGTTGAAAAATTAATTCACCCCTTTTTGATTTCATTTACCTCTATAAAGTCTTAACAATGACCATGCACAAAGACTGGCATATGTTAAACCTCCATGCATTATGTCACACGCAACTGATTTCATGAGTTAAAGTATAATGATCCTTAAGGATAACACTTAGGTGCTTGTTCTAGTAACAGGTTCACTGCACATGTCCCGCTAAGAGAATTGCATTTTGGATTTCACTCAAATGTCTATTGAAATACTCTTATGTGTCAATGTTAAAAGTAATCTTTAAACCTGCAACACCAAGTCATCTTGTATTTGGATTCTCATACTTTGATTTCATTTGAATGGGCCCATGAGGAGGGATACCTATAGTAAGATAATTTTGGGTATGACATGAATCATATTGATGGTGGATGACTATTACAGAGAAGATTTATCATCCCAAGTGATATAAGAAGATATATCTTATTTATTCCTTGCCCATTTTAACTTAGAAGTCCTTAACACTGTAATACTAATTATGGAGTTAACATTTAGAGCCTATAAGACTAACATTGAAAGTGCTAAGAGTAGACATTCTATCATGCTCTTGCTTTTTTCAAGGTATATGATGAAAGGAACGAATTACACTAACGTATTGGACATTAAAAGGCTTGTCAAACCATATTAACCCTCTTGATATTTGGGAGACCATGATGCATTGCTAGATACCGCTTATGGTATATAAATATGAACCTTTTTTAATTGAATTAATTTATATTTATACCAACATGTAAGGGGCCTAATGGGTCATACACATAAAGGCAATTTTAAGAAATTAAAATGGGATTGGATTAATTGTTAAGATATTGATCTCTAAAGGACGTTTTTTTTTATTTTCAATTAATCCAATCCTATTTTAAATAGTTTAGTTACACCTATTGGTGTAAGGCAATTAAACCAAAAATATTTGATTTCATGAAACCTAACTAAATATTATCATATGTTGTTGTCATCCTTGAGAAATGTAACACCTTTAATTCTTAACATTAGATTTAGCCACAACCTAGACTTTTGTGAGAAGAAAAGTCATTTTTCTTGCTCTCGATTTTTTAAGGCAACAAGGTAAGTTTTTTTTAAACCAAAGCAACTAGCATGATTTCTCACTAAACATAATCCCTACCTTTGTAAAGGTTTCTCGAGTCACCCATATGGATCATTGTTGGACGCCAAACAATAGGACGACTTTGGTTTGCGACAACCAAGCTTAATGGGCCTCGTCAAACCCTTAGCTTAAGGCATGAATTTTAATTTTCATTATTGTTGATATTTATATCAAATAAAACTCACAAGTTGATCATTTGGTGGAATTCAGTATTTTGTAATTAATTTATTTTGTTGTGCACTATAATTCTTATTCAGTTTTTCTAATTTGATTGAGCATGATATGAATTCCAACAACCTACTTTTGTTGCTTTTCTAAATCCTAAGTTGTCCTTGACAATGTTTCTTTTGACAGTTTTGGATTAGGAGCACTAATAGGATTAGAAAGGATTACCCTTTGACCATGAATTAATTGCAGATGTACTTAACCAGAAGTTTATTCTTGGGTAAATTCTTCAATAGTTTTTTTTTTTCCTCCAATACCTAAGTCATTTGAATTATATTCAAGCTTTGCCCATTCCTCTTGTTTTGAGGTTGTTCCATTTCATCTGATCCAGTAGCAAATCCTTTCCTATTACATTTTTTCGATTTTATCTTACCTAAAAGAAAGAAAAACCTAAATTAATTTTTGTCAATGTTTGTCTTTGTTGTTATTCTTCCTTTTAGAACCTTTTTTATATTCATTTACCCATTGATAGCAAGAATTGCTAATGGCAACATTAACTTTTCTATTATTGGTTTTGACAAAGCCTCTTTCATGTGTGAGTAAATATTAATGAATAAGAAATTAAATGAACATATGAATCAATAAATTAGCATTGATGATATGTACAGTATCCTGAGTAATTAAGTGCACACATAGCGAAATTGTCACAGAGGAAACAAGAATTTAAACCAAGCTTCAAACATAAAATTTTGCAAATCAAACACGTTCCTTGGTGTTCATTCATATGTTAAGACATAAAACCATATTTATACAAAATCCCAAAATATCTAATTTTCCTAACATTTTACTACTTCTAAACCTTATATCCCAAAAAAAGAAGCCAATCACCATTTAGTCATTGTTTAAGGCCCTAATTGATCTTTAAAAGTTCTTGATCAACTAAGCTCGTTGGATTACCTTTTGGCATGTATGAAAGTTTGCACATTTTGTTTGAAAACCTGACAATCCTCAATGCATTGTCTGGCGACTCCATTGTGAGAATCACATCTTGCATCTGGTTTATACCATTTACCATACGGTATGCGCAGGGGTTTTACAGACACATATGTAGCCAGATAACCAATCATTATGGAAATTAGTTTCATGTAGCTAATTGGAATGGAGTCAAAATGCTTATTTTTCTTTTTCTTGGGTTCTTTTTAGGTAGTATATTGATTATGAGTTTAGGCTTTTGATCATGGTACCAAACCTTAAACTGAAGTGGTTGGATTTAATATATAGCCTTCGAAATTAGTGCAAAACTCAATGTCTCTATCCCTAGTATCTGATGACATGTTTGAAAGCTAAGAGAGTCAAGGGTTTCCACAGCATCCAACCAATTATTTGTCTTGATCTTAATCATTGCCACTGACGGAACTCTTGCACTTTGTTCTTGAACACCGTATAATTTTTAATAAAATGTCTTTAGGTTCTGACATGACACTCACGTGGGCATGAGGATTGTACCATTTTAGCTATAGAGGTTTCAGGTGTTAAAGGTAAACAGGTATAATATACCTACTTTGGTATAAGTGAGGTGCAATTTTTTATAGAATAATGGGATTAGATCATTTTTAGGGCTTTTTTTTATTCTCCCCATGGTATTTTCCTAGCAATGAATTCAAAAAATGGTTGAACAATGACAATATGACAACCATGGATTGAAAATAGGCAAATTTGGAAAAGTAGTGCATGGTTGATGGGCAAGGTCATGGGTAAGAACCTGGCCCGTTCGCTTGTTCTCCCAAGGTTTTGTGTTGTTCTCCCAAATGCAGCTAGATGTTAACGGAGTGTAGATACAAGTTAGAATTTCAAATAGTATAACGGATAATGAAGACTCTCGAGATTCCTACTTGGTATTTAACTCTTCATTTACATGATCCTGTTCACAATTGTCATAACATTAGTAATGGTCAGGCCTCTGAAAGCAATGGAGGCATATTGTCTTATACGGACTATGCAATTCCTTAAGATTTGACTTTATTGAAGGCAATTCAGCCTTTAAGAAAGTTCCTTTTTGGCTTCCTAAAGATCTTCAACCATTTTCACTAACTTGACAACCAATTCTTTTATCTCCTGCATATCATACTCGAATTCCTCTTGGATGCACTTTAAAGCATTGATTTTTGCTTCTAATTGATCTCCCATTTTTGAACCTTTTAATGCAATTAACAAATGAGTTCAAAACTATTGCACTCCATTTAAAAAAACAAAACAAGTAGTAATCTACTCACAAATGGTCAATATGGTAATGATTGATAAATGAAAAATATGAAATGCAAAAATGTATGAGAAAGTTATCAGATTTATAAGGCCTCAAATGATATAAATGTTATACAAAATGCTAAGAAAATATTAGGGAAAGGAAGATCCTAACATTATTTTTATCTTTCTTTCTTTCATTTTTTATAATTTTTATCTTTGATCAAAAAAAGGTCATTTATTCTTTTTTTGTGTTTTTTTTTTTTTTTACTCTTTTCTGACATAGAGACCCTTTTTTTTTTTTTTTTTTCTAAATCTTCAAAACAAGACCTAAAAATATTTCATAGTGTTTTTCATTTTTGATATTTTCCAAAGGTTAAGACTAAAAGAAATTTATATTTTTTCACAACAAAGCCAAACCAAGACCACTTTTGTTTTTAACCTATTTTTGTACTACAATACTATACTAAGAGAATTTTTATTTTCTTTCTTTCCTTTTTCTTTAAAACTGTTTCCTTAGAAAGACTCCAATTTTCATCACTTTTTCTTTCATTTTTCCTTTTTTTCTTTTTCCAAAGAAAAAAATAATTCTTCATTCTTTCTTTTTTTTTTTTTTTCCTTGAAGAAAAATAACTAAGGAAAACCTTTTATTGCTACAAATTTTTTTTTTTCAAATTGAATTGTAAAATAAGCAATAAAAGGTAAAACATTGCTTCAAGTGTAACAAATTTTATTGACCTTAAAAAATCCCGAAATGGCTCTACCTAGGCTAGTTTTTAATGATTTGCTACATGAGGCTCGGATCGATATCTAGAAGGTTCTCAAATTTCTCCTCATTGTCTTCCAATAAGGAACAGCAGGACACAATGATTCTTACCCATCACAAGTTTCTGTGGAAAAGATTGAATGAGAGTATTTTCCAAGCTTCCATTGAAGTTCAAACCTCATGAAATCATATGTACTTTTCACCCTAGTTAATGTAGAGGCTAATACCTCATGGAACTATAGTTACTTTATCCCTTCCTAAGAGGATAGAAACTAGGAATAAGCTAATGTCATTAAATGCACATGCTAAGTGTGTCTAAAGGAATGAATGAACCTTTGATTACTTATTTTACAACCCTTATCCTAAATAGCCTATAATTTATTAAAGAAACAATAACACGAATACAATAGTTAGTAAGAAAGCAATACTATGAATGAATTCATACACAAATGCTTTTGAATTTTTTGTTTAAGAAAATAAAAAACTATAATTAAATATATATTAAAATCAATAAATTGAGATTTTAGATAAGATGTGATTAATTTTAGGATTGACTCTCCAAGTGTCATTAGTAAAGTCACTAAGCTGCCATAACATGCCAAATCCAAATCCAGCGTATCAAATAAGAAATTATTAGGAAGTTAGCTAAGCTATCACAAAGATTTGCTTGCTCGAGTTTTTGGTATCAAAATGTATAATGTATGTGCGTGGGGGATGCAAAGCCATTTTAGACTATTCCAAGTATCCTCCCCATATTTTCCTTATTTGTAATTTTTTTTTTTTCATTTTTCTACTACCAAAATTTTTTTTTTTTTTTTTCATCTTTCCCTCTGTTTAATTTTAACCCCCTTGCTCTTAATTTTGCATAATCCTCCTTTTCAAACTTGACTTTTAAAATTTTTTCAATTTAATCCCTCAATCCAATCAATTCAATTCCTCAAATGATTTTCAATTACACTTTTCATTATTTTATTCCCACCAATTTTATTCCCTTCTTTTCTAATTTCATGGATTAGTCTTATTTTTCATTTTTTTTCTAGCTTTTGGACCATTTTCAATTTGCTCTATTTGCCTTCAACTTTGCCTCGAAGTATCAATCCTAGGATTGATACTTACCTTTATTTTTTAAATGTTTTTACCTTTATTTTTTAAACGTTTTTATCATTGGAAATTCCAGTATTGATCTTATGAGTGATAGCACCTTGAATTTCCATAAGGTATCCATATCAGCATCAATCCATATCCACCTTACAAAGTGCTATTCAATTCTGTTTGGCCAAGAATCGATTCTTGGATTGATATTGCTCCTAAATCTTTAATTTTTCTTAAGGTATTGATCCCAGGATCAATACTTTTTGCATACTTCCTAAAAAATGTGCCATTTTAGTTTTTCAATCATTTCAACTTGTTCAATATGGTCCTTTGACATCAATATTCAATCTAAGAGGTACAGTAAAGCAATACTTTAGAGCTCAAGGTATTCGAGAAGATTATTTAAAGGGTCTAAACAAAATTAGATGTCTAGAAGTTTTACAAATTTAGCAACTAAGATTAATTTTTTTCAAATTGAATGAACACATAATATTTCAGTTATTTTAAAGAATTAAATGTGTTTTTAAAGAAGTAGAAACAATGTGTGTTATAGCCGAGCCTATCCCATTGCTTACTAGAATCTTGTTAAGCCCATCATACTCGATATATAAAGAGAGATCATTGAGTTATAAGGTGACATGGTGTGAGGCTCCAAAATCCATTGTCTAATTTTTCTCAAAGCATGAGATACAACCGTATGACTTGCAGCGGTAGTGAATGAAATGGTACAATTTACTGGTAAAGTAGAGTTGAAAAATTACCTTCCCTAAAAACACTGTTTTACAATCTGGCTGATTTGTCACAAATTTGATAAACAATACAAGCACCTTAACCTGTTGAAAATGTGAATAAATTACTAGATTGTTGAATGGTTGGTTAAGCTTGGTTTCCAACCCAAGCCAACCAAAATCTATTTTAAAGATTGTGAATTGTTGAAGGATTGCTTAATTTCTTTGTAAAGTTAAACGTAGCAATTATAGTATCATTGTTAGCAACTTCTTGTTTAAGATGGAGCTCATATGTTGTAAGTTTATCATTGAACTCCTCAAATGTAATTGAACTCTCACATGTTCTAATTGTTTCACCAATCTCCATATATTCATTACTCGTTCCATAGGATATGGCAACAATAACAAAAGCAAGTTCATCAGCTATATTTTTCACAAGCTATAAGTATTCACCAACTACCAAGTTTCACCCTTGGCACTTGTTAATTTGTTTTTAAGATCCATCACTTTGGAATGAGTTCTATTAGCATATAAAAGAATGAGTTTCTACCATGCCTCTTAAGAAGTTTTTTTTTTTTTAAGTCCATGAAAAGTAGCAAAAATTCTAACGTGAAGTAAGAATTGCATAGGGAGTAAGCTTGTCTTAAAAAGCCAGCGAGAATATTTTGGATTAACTATTTCCTCTCCATCTGTTGAAATTGTTTTTGGTGGAGATTAGTTTAAACCTTTTACATAGCATATTAGTTCAGGGCCAATCAATAGCGCATCAATCTAAGCATGCCAAGATGTAAATTTGGAACATGTAAGTTTTTATAGGAGTTGGGTAGTTGCATTAATGGAGATG
>JAQSVH010178593.1:0-20219 GCA_029448705.1 Adansonia digitata
TATCGATACATTTGAGGGTTTGGTGCATAGTATCGATACACATGTTCTTGGTATCGATACTTGTCTTGAAAATTCATTTTGCAATGACTCAAACATATCTCAATGATTTGCCTTAGCACTTTTAATGATCTTTTCCAATTTAAACATAAGTACAAGGTCAAATATTAATTCAACTTAAGTTTGTTGGTTATATCAAAACTGAATTCAAGGCTAACAATTACGAGTATTCATTTTGTCTCATTTGATGAATAAACTTTGATTATAAGGACAATGGTGGGAAAAAAAGCTTTTTTTGGGAAACAAAGCATCAATATTGTGTATCCCAATGAGAGAATGTGTTTACGATACCCAATCACAAAAAGAAAGGAGACTATTATGATTGTCCATTCTATGCTTGTCTCATTTCAAAACTGAACATTGATTCTGAGGAAAATGGTGGAAGGAAAAGATTTTCTTGCGAAGCCAATTCATCAATATTGTGCATCCTAATAAGAAAAACAAGTTTATTGTGGCCAATCACAAAAGGAATGGAGATTATTATGAGTGTCCATGTTTATCTTATTTGATGAACAAACTTTGATTCTAAGGAAAATGGTGGAAAGAAAAGCCTTTCTTGGAAATGCTGAGCATCAATATCGGGTTTCCTAGTGAGGAAATGTGTTTGTGATGGGCAATCAAAAAAAGAATAAAGATTATTATGAATATCCATGTTTGTCTTATCTAACAAATGAACTTTGATTCTTAGTAAAATGGTGGAAAGAAAAGCTTTTTCAAAGCATCAATATAGTGTATCCTAATGAGAAAATTATCTTTATGGCGGCCAATCACAAAAGAATAGAGATTATTATGAGTATCAAAGTTTGTTTCATTTCATGGATGAACTTTGATTCTAAGGAAAATGGTAGAAGGAAAAGCTTATTTTGTGGAAGCAAAGCATTAATAACATGTATCCCAATGAGGAGAATATGTTCATGGTGCTTAATTGCAAAAGAATAGAGATTATTATGAGAATCTATGTTTGTCCTATTTGATGGACGAACTTTGATTCTATTGAAAATGGTGCAAAGAAAAGCTTTTCTTATGAAACCAAAGCATCAACATGTGGAATGCATTTACGGCAGCCAATCACAAAAAGAATGGAGATTATTACAAATATCCATGTTTGTCTTATTTGACAAATGACCTTTGATTCTAAGGAAAATGGTGGAAAGAAAAGCTTTTCATGGGAAACTAAAAGATCAATATAATGTATCACAAAAAAGAAAATGTGTTTATGGTGGCCAATTATGAAAAAAATGGAGATTATTATGAGTATCCATGATGATCACATTTGACGGATGAATTTTGATTCTAAAGCATCAAAATCATGTATCCCAAGGATGGGAACATCTTTACACTGGCCGATCACAAAAAGAATAGAAATCATTATGAGTTTCCATGTCTGTCTCTTTTGATAGATGAACTTTGATTCTAAAAAAATCATTCAAAGAAGCTTTTTTCTTTGCAAAACCAAAGCATCAATATCATTTATCCTAATAAGGAGAAAGTGTTCACAGTGCCCAATCAAAAAAACTAGATAGATTATTATGAGTATCCATGTTTGCCTTATTTTATGGACAAATTTTGATTCTAACGAAAATTGTAGAATGAAAAGCATTTCTTACAAAACCTAGGCATCAATATTGTGTTTCGCAATGAGGAGAACATGTTCATGATGACAAATCACAAAAAGAATAGAGATTGTCATAAGAATCCATGTTTGTCCTATATGATGCATGAACTTAAGGAAAATGGTGAAAAAAAAAAGCTTTTCTTAGGAAACCAGAGCACCAATATCGTGTTTCCCAATTAAAAAAATGTGTTTATGGTGGCCAATCACAAAAAAAATAGATATTATTATGAGTATCTATGTTTGTTTCATTTGATAAACAACTTTGATTCCAAGGAAACTGGTGGAAAAAATGATTTTCTAGAAAATGCAAAGCATCAATATTGTGTATTCCAGTGAGAAAAATGTGATTATTATGGCCAATCACAAAAAGAATGGAGATTATTATGAATATCCATGTTGTCTTATTTGCCGGATAAACTTTTATTATAAGGAAAATGGTGAAAAGAAAAGTGTTTCATGAAAAACCAAAGCATCAATATAGTGTATCACAATAAGGAAATTGTGTTTATGGTGGCCAATTATGAAAAGAATGGAGATTATTATGAGTATCAATGATTACCTCATTTAATGGACAAACTTTGATTCCAAAACATCAATATCATGTATCCCAAGGACGATAACATGTTTACACTGGCCGATCATAAAAACAATGGAAATCATAATAAGTATCCACATTGTCTCATTTGATAGGCAAATTTTGATTCTAAGAAAATGGTTAAAAGAAGCTTTTCTTGCAAAAACCAAAGCATCAATGTCATGCTTCCTAACAAAGAGAAAGCTTTCATAGTACCTGATCAAAAAAACAAAATAGATTATTATGAGTATCCATGTTTGCTTATTTAACTGATGAACTTTGATTCTAATGAAAATGGTGGAATGAAAAGCATTTCTTGCAAAACTAAAGCATTAATATCATGTATCCCAATTAGAAGAACACGTTCACAGTGTCGAATCACAAAACGAAAAGAGATTGTTATGGGAATGTTTTGAGAATCCATGTTTGTCTCATGTGATGGACAAACTTCAATTCTATGGAAAATAGTGAAAATAAAAGCTTTTCTTAGAAAACCAATGCATCAATATTGTGTTTCCAATTAGGAAAACATGTTTATGGTGGCCAATCACAAAAAGAATAGATAAAATTATAAGTATCTATGTTTGTTTCTTTTCATGAATGAACTTCGATTCTAAGGAAAATGGTGGAAAAAAAAGCTTTTCCTAGCAACATAAAGCATCAATATTGTGTATGTGTGGAGAATATGATTATGGTTAAGATTATTATGAACATCCATGTTTATCTTATTTGACGGATGAACTTTTATTCTCAGGAAAATGGTCAGAAAAAAGCATTTCATGGGAAACCAAAGCATCAATATAGTGTATCACAATGAGAAACAATGAGAAAATGTGTTTGTGGTATTCAATTATGAAAAGAATGGAGATTATTATGAGTATCCATGATTATTTCATTTGGTGGATGAACTTTGATTCTAAAACATCAATACCGTGTATCCCAAGATGAGAACATGTTTACGCTGGCTAATCACGAAAAAAAATGGAAATCATTATAAGTGTCCATGCTTGTCTTATTTGATAGACCAACTTTGATTCAATGAAAGTGGTTGAAAGAAGCTTTTCTTGCGAAACCAAAGCACTAATATCATGTATCCCAATGAAGAGAAAGTATTCATAGTGCCCAATCAGAAAAACAAAATATATTATTATAAGTATCCATGTTTACCTTATTTGACAAATGAATTTTGATTCTATTGAAAATGGTGGAATGAAAAGCATTTCTTGCAAAATCAAAGAATTAATATCGTGCATCCTGATGAGAAGAACATGTTCATGATGCCAAACCATAGAAAGAATAGAGATAGTTATGAGAATCCATGTTCGTCTTATATGACAAACAAACTTCAATTATAAGAAAAATAGTAAACAAAAAAAGCTTTTCTTGGGAAACCAATGCATCAATCTTATGTTTCCCAATTTGGAAAATGTGTTTATGGTGGCCAACAACAAAAAGAATAGATATTATTATGAGGATCATGTTTGTTTTACTTGATGGATGAACTTTTATTCTAAGGAAAATGGCAAAAAGAAAAGTGTTTCATGGGAAACCAAAGCATCAATATAGTGTATCATAGTGAGGAAAATGTGTTTATGGTGGCCAATTATAAAAAGAATGGAGATTGTTATGAGTATCCATGATTATCTCATTTGGTGGATGAACTTTGGCTCTAAAGCATCAATATCGTGTATCACAAGGATGAGAACATGTTTGCACTAGCCGATCACAAAAGATTGGAAATCATTCTGAGTATCCATGTTTATCTCATTTGATGGACAGACTTTAATTCTAAACAAATGGTTGAAAGAAGCTTTTCTTGCAAAATCAAAACATCAATATCTGTATCCTAATATAGAGAAAGTGTTCATAGTGCCTAATTAGAAAAACAAAATAGATTGTTACGAGTATGCATGTTTACCTTATTTAACGATGAACTTTGATTCTAATGAAAACAGCAGAATGAAAAGCATTTCTTGCAAAACCAAAGCATTAATATCATGTATCCAATGAGAAGAACATGTTCACAGTGCCAAATCGAAAAAAATGTAAAAATTGTTATGAGAATCCATATTTGTCTTATATGATAGATGAACTTCGATTCTAAAAAAAATAGTGAAAAAAAAGCTTTTCTTGGAAAACCAATGCATCAATATTGTGTTTTCCAATCAGAAAAATGTGTTTATGGTGGCCAATCGCGAAAAAAAAAGATATTACTATGAGTACCTATGTTTGTTTCTTTTGATGAATGAACTTTGATTCTAAAGAAAATGGTGGGAAAAAAAGCTTTTCCTGGCAACATAAAGCATCAATATTATGTATCTTGTTGTGGAGAATACGATTACGCTGGCCAAATCACAAAAGGAATAAAGATTATTATTAGTATCCATGTCTATTATATTCAATGGATGAACTTTTATTCAAAGGAAAATGGTGAAAAGAAATGCATTTTATGGGAAACCAAGGCATCAATATAATGTATCACAATAGGAAAAATGTGTTTATGGTATCCAATTATGAAAAGAATAAAGATTATTATGAGTATCCATGATTATTTCATTTGACAGATGAGCTTTGATTCTAAAACACCAATGCCATGTATCCCAAGATGAGAACATGTTTACACTGGCTGATCACAAAAAAAAATGGAAATCATTGTAGGTATCCGTGTTTGCCTTATTTGATGCATAAACTTTGTTTATGTGAAAGTGGTTAAAAAAAGCTTTTCTTGCGAAACCAAAGCATTAATATCATGCATCCCAATAAGGAGAAAGTGTTCATATTGCCTAATCAGAAAAACAAAATAAATTATTATGAGTATCCATGTTTGCCTTGTTTGACAGATGAATTTTGATTCTAACGAAAATGGTGGAATAGAAAGCATTTCTTGTGAAATCAAACTATTAATATCATCCATCCCAATGAGAAAAACATGTTCACAATGCCAAATAACAAAAAGAATAGAGATTGTCATGAGAATCCATGTTTGTCTTATATGATGGACAAACTTCAATTATAAGGAAAATGGTGAAATGAAAAGCTTTTCTTGGAAACCAATGTATCAATATTGTGTTCCCAATTTGGAAAATATTCATGTTTGTCTTATTTGATGACCAAACTTTTATTCTGAGGAAAATGGTGAAAAGAAAAGCATTTCATGGGAAAAGAAGGCATCAATATAGTGTATCACAATGATGACAATGTGTTCATGGGAGCCAATTAGCAAAAGAGCAGAGATTATTATGAGTATCTTTATTGTCTCATTTAAGGATTAGCTTTGATTTTAAAAAATTTGGTGTAAAGATAAGCTTTTCCTAGGAAGCCAAAGCATCAATGATGTGTATCCTAATGATGAGAACTTCTTTACGATGGCCAATCACAAAAAGAATGGAAATCACTATGAGTATCCATGTTTGTCTTATTTGATGGATGAACTTTGATTCCAAGAAAATTGTTGAAAGAAGCTTTTCTTGCAAAACCAAAACATCAATATCATGTATCGTAATAAGGAGAAAGTGTTCCTAATGCCTAATAAGAAAAATAAAATAGATTATTATGAATATCCATTTTTATCTTATTTAAGAGATGAACTTTGATTCTAACAAATGTAGTGGAATGAAAAGCATTTTTTGTAATACCAAAGAATTGATATCGTGCATCCTAATGAGAAGGACATGTTTTGGTGCCAAATCACACAAAGAACAGAGATTGTTATAAGAATCCATGTATGTCTTATATGATGGACAAACTTTAATTATAAGGAAAATGGTGAGAAGAAAAGGTTTTCATGGGAAACCAATGCATCAATATTGTGTTTCTTAATTAGAAAAATGTATTTATGGTGGCCGATCACAAAAGAATGGATAGTATTGTAAGTGTCTATGTTTGTTTCATTTGAAGAATGAACTTTGATCGTAAGGAAAATGGTGGAAAAAAAAGCTCTTCTTGGAAAAGCAAAGCATCAATATTATGTATCCTGATGAGGAAAATGCGATTAAGGTGGCCAATCATGGAAAAAATGGAGATTATTTTGAATATCCATGTTTGTCTTATTTGATGGATGAACTTTTATTCTAAGGAAAATAGTGAAAAGAAAAGCATTTCATGGGAAACCAAGACATTAATATAGTGTATCACAATGAGGAAAATGTTTTCATGGTGGCCAATTATGAAAAGAATAGAGATTATTATAAGTATCCTTGATTGTCTCATTTGACAGACAAATTTTGATTCTAAAAAAATGATGGAAAGAGCAGCTTTTCCTAGGAAGCCAAAGCATCAATGTTGTGTATCCTAGTGATAAGAACATGTTCACAATGACCAATCACAAAAAGAATGGAAATCACTATGAGTATCCATGTTTGTCTCATTTGATAGACTATGGTGCCTAATCACAAAAGGAAAATAGATTATTATAGTATCCATGTTTGCCTTATTGACAAATGAACTTTGATTCTAACAAAAATCATGGAAAGATAAGAATTTATTGCAAAACCAAAGCAGTAATATCATGTATTTAAATGACAAGAACATGGTCTCAATGCCCAATCACAAAAAGAGTGGAGATTATTATGAGAATCCATGTTTATGTTATTTGATGGATGAACTTTGATTCTAAGGAAATGGTGAGATGAAAAGCTTTTATTGCAAGAGCAAAACATCAATATTGTGTATCACAATATGGAGAACATGTTTATGGTGGCCAATCATAAAGAGAATGGAAATTAATGCAACTATCCATGTTTGTCTCATTTGACAAACAAACTTTGATTCTACGAAAAATAGTGGAATGAAAAACTCCTCTTATGGAACAAAAGCATCAATATCGTCTATCCTAATGAGGAGTACATGTTCATTGTCTGTAATCACAAGAGTATAGGAGATTATTATGAGTATTTATGTTTATCTTATTTGATGAACTTTGAGTTTAAGGAAAATAGTCGAAAAAAAGCTTTCATGGAAACCAAATGTCAATATTGTTTCTCCCAATAAGGAAAATGTGTTTTATTATGGTCAATCACAAAAAAAAAATAAACACTATTACGAGTATCCATGTTTGTCTCATTTGACAGACAAACTTTGATTTTAGAGAAAATGGTGGAAAAAAAAGCTTTTGCTTGGAATAAAAAGCATTAGTTTTGTGTGTGAAAATAAGGGGAATGTGTTTATGGTGGCCAATCACAAAATGAAAGGGGATTGCTATGAGTATCCATGTTTGTCTTGTTTGATGGACAAACTTTGATTCTAAGAAAAATAGAGGAAAGAAATCATTTTCTTGGGAAACCAAAGCATCAATGGGAAGAACATGTTCACAGTGCCAAATCACAAAAAGAATAAAGATTATTATAAGAATCCATGTTTGTCTTATATGACAGACAAACTTCAATTATAAGGAAAATGGTTAAAATAAAAACTTCTTTGGGGAAACCAATGCATCAATATTGTGTTTCCTAATTTGGAAAATGTGTTTGTTGTGCCAATCGCAAAAAGAGTAGATATTGTTATGAGTATCATCTTTATCTTATTTGACAGATGAACTTTTATTCGAAGGAAAATGGTGAAAAGAAAAGTGTTTTGTGGGAAACCAAAGCATCAATATAGTGTATCATAGTGAGGAAAATGTGTTTATGGTGGCCAATTATGAAAAGAATGGAGATTATTATGAGTATCCATGATAATCCTGTTTGACGAATGAACTTTGATTCTAAAGCATCAATATCGTGTATCCCAAGGATGGAAACATGTCTGCACTAGCTGATCATAAAAAGATTGGAAATCATTATGAGTGTCCATGTTTGTTTTAAATGACGGATGAACTTCAATTATAAGGAAAATGGTGAAAATAAAAGCTTTTCAAGGGAAACCAATGCATCAATATTGTGTTTCTTAATCAGGAAAATGTGTTTATGGTGGCCAATTGCGAATAAAAATAGATAGTATTATAAGTGTCTATGTTTATTTCATTCGAAGAATGAACTTTGATCCTAAGAAAAATGGTGGAAAAAAAAAACTTTTCTTGGAAATGCAAAGCATCAATATTGTGTATCCCGATAAGGAGAATGCAATTTTCATGGCCAATCATGGAAAGAATAGAGATTATTTTGAATATTCATGTTTGTCTTATATGATGGATGAACTTTTATTCTAAGGAAAATGGTAAAATAAAAAGCATTTCATAGGAAACTAAGGCATCAATATAGTGTATCACAATGAGGACAACATGTTTGTGGGAGCTAATTACCAAGGATAGGAACATGTTTGCACTAGCCGATCACAAAAAGATTGGAAATCATTATGAGTATCCATGTTTATTTCAAATGATGGATGAACTTTAGTTATAAGGAAAATGGTGAAAATAAAAAATAAAAGCTTTTCAAGGGAAACCAGTGCATCAATATTGTGTTTCTTAATCCAGAAAATGTGTTTATGGTGGCCAATTGCAAAAGAAAATAGATAGTATTATAAGTGTCTATGTTTGTTTCATTTGAAGAATGAACTTTAATCCTAAGAAAAATGGTGGAAAAAAAACTTTTCTTGGAAATGCAAAGCATCAGTATTGTGTATCCCGATGAGGAGAATGCGATTACCATGGCCAATCATGGAAAGAATAAAGATTATTTTGAATATTCATGTTTGTCTTATTTGATAAATGAACTTTTATTCTAAGGAAAATGGTAAAATGAAAAGCATTTCATGGGAAACCAAGGCATAAATATAGTGTATCACAATATGGGCAACATGTTTGTGGGAGCTACTTACCAAGGATAGGAACATGTTTGCACTAGCCGATCACAAAAAGATTGGAAATCATTATGAGTATCCATGTTTGTCTCATATGACATATGGATATTAATTATAAGGAAAATGGTGAAAATAGAAGCTTTTCATGGGAAACCAATGCATCAATATTGTGTTTCTTAATCAGGAAAATGTGTTTATGGTGGTTAACTGCAAAAAGAATAGATAGTGTTATAAGTATCTATGTTTGTTTCATTTGAGGAATGAACTTTGATCCTAAGAAAAATGGTGGAAAAAAAAGCTTTTTTTGGAAATGCAAAGCATAAGTATTTTTTATCTCGATGAGGAGAATACGATTATCGTGGCCAATCAGGGAAAGAATAGAGATTATTTTAAATATTCATGTTTGTCTTATTTGACAAATGAACTTTTATTCTAAGGAAAATGGTGAAAAGAAAAGCATTTCTTAGGAAACCAAGGCATCAATATAGTGTATCACAATGAGGACAACAAGTTCATGAGAGCCAATTACCAAAAAAGCAGAGATTATTATGAGTACCCTTGATTATCTCATTTAGTGGATGAACTTTGACTCTAAAAAATATGGTGTAAAAAGAAGCTTTTCCTAGGAAACATCAATATCATGTATCCCAATATGGAGAAAGTGTTCTTAGTGCCTAATTAGAAAAACGAAATAGATTATTATGGGTTCCATTTTTGTCTTATTTGACAGACACACTTTGATTCTAACAAATATAGTGGAATGAAAAGCATTTCTTACGAAACCAAAGCATTAATATCATGCATCCCATAAGGAGAACATTTTCTGATGCCAAATCACACAAAGAATAGAGATTGTTATGAGAATCTATGTGTGTCTTATATGACGGATGAACTTCAATTATAAGGAAAATGGTGAGAAGAAAAGCTTTTTATGGGAAACCAATGCATCAATATTGTGTTTCTCAATTAGGAAAATGTGTTTATGGTGGCTGATCGTAAAAAGAATAGATAGTATTGTAATTTGTTTCATTTGAGGAACAAACTTTGATCCTAAGGAAAATGGTGGAAAAAAAGCTTTTCTTAGAAATGCAAAGCATTAATATTTTGTATCCTGATGAGGACAATGCGATTATGGTAGCCAATCATGGAAAGAATGGAGATTATTTTGAATATCCATATTTGTCTTATTTGATGGATGAACTTTTATTTTAAGGAAAATGGTGAAAAGAAAAGCATTTCATGGGAAACCAAGGCATCAATATAGTGTATCACAATGAGAAAAATGTGTTCATGGTGACCAATTATGAAAAGAATAGAGATTATTATGAATATCCTTGATTGTCTTATTTAACGGACGAACTTTGATTCTAAAAAAAATGATGGAAAGAGAAGCTTTTCCTAGGAAGCCAAAGCGTCAATGTCATGTATCCGAATGATGAGAACATGTTTACAATGGCCAATCACAAAAAGAATGGAAATCACTATGAGTATCCATGTTTGTCTCATTGGATAGACTATAGTGCCTAATCACAAAAAAAAAAAGAGATTATAATAGTATCCATGTTTGCCTCCTTTGATAGATGAAGTTTGATTCTAATGAAAATGGTGGAATGATAAGCATTTATTACAAAACCAAAGCATCAGTATCAGTACTCGAATGAGGAGAACATGGCCCCAGTGCCCAATCAGAAAAAGAGTGGAGATTATTATGAGAATTCATGTTTATGTTATTTGATGGATGAACTTTAATTATAAGGAAAATGGTAAGATGAAAAGCTTTAATTGTAGAGCAAAACATTAATATTGTGTATCACAATAAGGAGAACATGTTTATGGTGGCTAGTCATAAAGATAATGGAAATTAATACAACCATCCATGTTTGTCTTGTCTTATTTGACAAACAAACTTTGATTCTACAGAAAATAGTGGAATGAAAAACTTTTCTTATGAAACAAAAGCATCAATATCATCCATCCCAATGAGGGGAACATGTTCATTGTGCGTAATCATAAGAGAATAGGAGATTATTATGAGTATTTATGTTTATCTCATTTGATGAACTTTGATTCTAAGGAAAACAGTTAAAAGGAAAGCTTTTATGGAAACTAAATGTCAATATTATTTCTCCCAATGAGGAAAATGTGTTTTATGGTGGCCAATCACAAAAAAAAAGGACATTATTACGAGTATCCATGTTTGTTTCATTTGATGGACGAACTTTGATTTTAGGAAAAATGGTGGAAAGAAAAGCTTTTGGTTGGAATACAAAGCATCAGTTTTGTGTGTGAAAATGAGGAGAATGTGATTATGGTGGCCAATCACAAATTGAAAGGGGATTGCTATGAGTATCCATGTTTGTCTCGTTTGATGGACAAACTTTAATTCTAAGAAAAATAAGGGAAAGAAATCCTTTTTTTGGAAACCAATGCATCAATATCATATATCCCAATGAGAAAAATGTACGGTGGCCAATCACAAACAGAATGGAAATTATTATGAGTATCAATGTTTGTCTTATTTGATTGATAAACTTTGATTCTAAGGAAAATGGTGGAAAGAAAACCTTTTCTTGCAAAACCAAGGCATCATATCATGTACCCTACTTAGGAGAACGTGTTTATTGTGCCGAGTCACAAAAAGAAGGGAGATTATTATGAGTATCCATGTTTATCCCATTTGATAAATAAACTTCGATTCTAAGGTAAATGGTGGAAAGAAAGGTTTTTCATGGGAAACCAAAACATCAATAATGTATATCCCAGTTAGAAAAACATTTTTATAGTGGCTAATCATAGAAATGAAGGAGATTATTATGAGTATCTGTATTTGTCTCATTTGACAGTCGAATAATGATTCTAAGAAAAATGGTGAAAAGAAAAGCTTTTCCTAGGAAAGCAAAGCACCAATATCATCTATCCAAATAAGGACAATGTGCTCATGGTAGCCAATCATATTTATCTTATTTGATGGATAAACTTTGATTTTATGGAAAATAGGGGAAAGAAAAGCTTTTCTTTGAGAATCAAAGCTTTATTATCATGCATCCAAATGAAGGAAATGTTTTTATAGTGGCTAATCAAAAAAAGATTGGAATTTATTATGAGTATCCCCATTTGTCTCATTTGACGAATGAAATCTACAAAAATGGTGAACAAAAAAATTTCTTGCCAAACTAAATCATCAATATTATATATTCTAATGAGGAGAATTTGTTCATGGTGCCTAATCATAAAATAAAGGACATTATTATGAGTATCCATGTTTGTCTCATTTGATGGACAAACTTTGATTTTAAGGAAAATAGTGGAAGGAAAAGCTTTTCTCGCATAAGTAAAGCATCAATGTTACGTATCCTAATGAGAAGAACATGTTGATGGTGCCTAATTATTATGAGAATCCATGTTTTTCTTATTTGATGAATGAACTTGGTTCTAAAGAAAATGGTAGAAAGAAAAGCTTTTCTAAGAAATGCAAAGCATCAATATTGTTTATCCCAGTGAGGAGAACATGTTTATGGTGGCCAATCACAAAAGGAATAGAGATTATTATGAGTATCCATATTTGTCTCATTTGATAGATTAACTTGATTCTTAGGAAAGTGGTGAAAAGAAAAGCTTTTTCTAGGAAACCAAAGCATTAATATTGTGTAAACTAATAGGAAAAATGAGTTTATGGTGGCCAATCATAAAAGGATTGGAGATTAGTATGAGTATCCATGTTTCTCACATTTGATAGATGAACTTTAATTCTTAGAAAAATGGTGGAAACAAAAGCTTTTTAGGGAAGCCAAAAGAACAGAGATTGTTATGAGTAGCCATGTTTATCTCATTTGATGAACAAACTTTGATTCGAAAGAAAATAGTGGAAAGAGAACCTTTTATTGGGAAACCAATGCACCAATATCATGCATCCAATGAGAATAACATGTTTAGATGGCTAATAACAAAAAAAGTGGAAATCATTTTGAGTATTCATGTTTGTCTCATTTGACAGACAAACTTTGATTCTAAGAAAGTTTTGGAAAGAAAAGCCTTTCTTTCAAAATCTAAGCAACAATATCATGTATCCAAATAAGGAAAACATGTTTATGGTGGCCAATGACAGAAAAATGAGGGGAAATTACTAGAAGTATCCATGTTGCCTTATTTGACGAATAAACTTTGATTCTAAGAAAAATGATGGAAAAAAAGGCTTTTCTCGGGAACGAAAAGCATCAATGTCGTGTATCCCAATGTGGACAATGTGTTCATGTGTTCAATCACAAAATGAATGAAGATTGTTATAAGAATCCATATTTATCTTATTTGACAGATGAAGTTTTGTTATAATGAAAATGGTAAGAAGAAAAGCTTTTATTGCAAAATCAAAGCATCAATATTGTGTGCCCAATGAGGAGAACATATTTATTGTGGCCAATCACAAAAAGAATGGAAATTATTAGTAGTATTCATGTTTGTCTCATTTGACAAAAAAACTTTGATTATAAGGAACATGCTGGAAAGAGTTTCTTTGGAAGGCAAAGATCAATTTCGTGTATCCTAATAAGGATAATGAGTTTCTAGTTGGCAACCAGGAAAAGAATGGAGATTATTATGAGTATCTATGTTTATCTTGTTTGACAAACAAACTTTGATTCTAAGAAAAATAATGGAAAGGAAGCTTTCATTAGGAAACCAAGGCATTAATACCATGTATCCCAATGAGAAGAACGTGTTTATAGTGGCTATCAAAGACAAAATGGAAATTATTATGAGTATCCCCATTGGTCTCATTTGACGGATAAAATTTGATTCTACAAAAATGATAGAAAGAAAAGATTTTCTTGCGAAACCAAATCTTTAATATCATGTATCCCAATGAGGAAAACATGTTCATGATGCCAAATCATAGAAAAAATAGGTTATTATGAGTATCCATGTTTGTCTCATTTGAAATATGAACTTTATGATGCGCCACATCATGGTTGGCCTAAGTTAGCAGGCCCAAAGGAGGAAGAGTTTGAGCATATAGGCCCAATCACATGATCAAGGACTAAAAAGTCAACTTGATGCATTATGTGCTCTATAAAGAAGATCCTTGAAGATTTTAGGAGTATTCTTGAGCAAAAAGGTCAGCAGCATGCAAATTAGAAACTTTTTAGTGTATAGATCATTAGTTAATTCCTAAGGCTTTATGTTTTTTTAGGAAGTTCTTAATTCCTTAGCATGCAAGAAAATTAATTCTATTGACTATTTTATTTTCTTTGTTAGCAAGCAATACCTTAATTAATTATTTAGGATTCAGTTTCTTTTCTTGTAAAGGCCTTTCGCCAAATCCTTTACTATAAATAGGGGACCTCTTGTTTATGAGACATTAAGAGTTAATCGATAAAGTAGCTGATTAGTTTTCAGTTCTTTCCACTTATTCAAATCTTCTTAGTGGTGAGTTTGTGAGACTTATCTTTTAGGTTTCTCATCCCTAATAGTGGCATCCAATCCTTGTATTGATTGCAGTGAGGATTCTTATCAATCAATCAAGGTTTATTCTTTCCATCATTCCAATTTTTAGATTTTAAATTTTATTTTCTTCTATTTTCGTTTTGAACCATTAGAGACTTATTTCCATTGAGTTTTATTTTATAAGGCTCATCACTTTGATTCTAAGGCAAATGGTAACAAAATATTCTCTTACAAAAGCAAAGCATTAATATCATATCTCCCAATGTGAAAAATGTGTTCATGGTGCCCAATCACAAAAGGAATTCAGATTATTATGAGAATTTGTGTTTTTCTTATTTTGGTGAACATATTTTGATTCTAAGAAACTGGTGGAATGAAAAGCTTTTCTTGTGAAACCAAAGCATCAATACTATGTATCTTAATAAGGATAAGATGTTCAAGGTGGCCAATCACAAAAAGAATAAAAATTATTATGAGTATCCAGGTTTGTCTTATTTAATGAACGACATTCATTCTAAGGAAAATGGTGGAAAGAAAAGCTTTTTCGAGAAACACAAAGCATCAATATTATATATCCTAGAAAGGAGACATGTTTATGGGGGCCAACTACAAAAGGAATGGAGATTATTATGAGTATCCAAGTTTGGCCCATGTAATAGATAAACTTTGATTGTAAGGAAAATGGTGGAAAGAAAAGCTTGTCTTGGGAAACCAAAGCAAGAATTATGCATCCCAGTAAGGAAAACATGTTTATGGTGGCCAATCACAAAAGGAATAGAGACTATTATGAGTATCCACATTTAGCTTATTTGATAGATGAACTTTGATTCTAAGGAAAATGATAGAAAGAAAAGCTTTTCTTAGGAAACCAAAGAAAAAATATAGTGTATCCAAATAAGGAAAATGTGTTTATTGTAGCCAATCTTAAAAAGAATGAAGATTATTATGAATACACATGTTTGTCTCATTTGATGGATGAACTTTGATTTCAAGAAAAATGGTGGAAGCAAAAGCTTTTCTAGGGAAGCCAAAGCATCAATCTCATGTATCCCAGTGAGGAGAAAGTGTTTATAGTGGCAACTCACAAAAGGAATAGAGATTATTATGAGTATTCATGTTTGTTTCATTTAATGGACAAACTTTGGCTCAAAAGAAAATGCTGGAAAAGGGCGCTTTTATTAAGAAACCAAAGCATCAATGTGTATCCAAATAAGAAGAACATGTTTATGATGGCAAATCACGAAAACAATGGAAATCATTATGAGTATTCATGTTTGTCCCATTTGACGGACAAACTTTGACTCTAAGAAAATGTTGCAAAGAAAAGCTTTTCTAGCGAAACCAAAGCATCAATATCATGAATCCTAATGAGGAGACTGTGTTCATGGTGCCCAATCACAAAAAGAATGAGATTATTGAAAGTATCCATGTTTACCTCATTTGACAGATAAACTTTGATTTTAAGAAAAATGGTGGAAAGAAAAGCAATTTCTTGCAAAAACAAAGCATCAATATCGTGTGCCCAATAAGGTGAACATGTTCATGGTTCCTAATCACAAAAAGAATGGAAACTCTTATGAATATCCATGTTTGTCTCATTTGATGAATGAACTTTGATTATAAGGAAAATTGTCAAAAGAAATAGGAAGCCAAAAGCACTAATATCATGTATCCCAATGAGGAGTATGTGTTTATGGTGCCAATCACAAAAGGAATGGAAATTATTATAAGTATCCATGTCTATCTCATTTGATAGATGAACTTTGATTTTGAGGAAAATGGTGGAAAGAAAAGCTTTTTTTGGGAAACCAAAGTGTCATTATTATGTATCACAATAAGAAAAAAGTGATTATAGTGGACAACCATAAAAAGATTGGTGATTATTATGAGCATCCATGTTTGTCTTATTTGACAGACGAACTTTAATTCGAAGGAAAATGGTGGAAGAAAAGCTTTTCCAAGAAGCCAAAGCATCAATATCATGTATCCCATAAGGAGAATGTGGTTGTGGTGGCTGCTCACAAAAATAATGGAGATTATTACTAGTATCTATGTTTGTCTCATTGACAAACGAACTTTGATTTTAAAGGAAATAGTGAAATAGCAGCTTTTCTTGGGAAATTAAAATACCAATATCGTGTGTCCTAATGAGGAGAACGTGTTTAGGATGGCCAATCACAAAAAGAATGGAAATCATTATGAGTATCCATGTTTGTCTTATTTGATAGACAAATATTTATTATAAGAAAATGGTGGAAAGACAAGCATTTCTTGAGAAACCAAATCATCAGTATCATGTATCCTACTGAGGTGAACACGTTCATGGTGCCTAATCAGAAAACAAAGTGAAATTATTGGGAGTATCCATGTTTGCTTCATTTGACGGATGAACTTTGATTCCAAGGAAGGTGGTGGAGAGAAAAGCATTTCTTGAGAAACCAAATCATCAATATTGTGTATCCCAATGAGGAGAATGTGTTCATGGTGCTTAGTCACAAAATGAATGGAGATTATTTTGAGAATCCATGTTTGCCTTAGTTGATGAACAAGCTTTGATTTTGAAGAAAATGGTGGAAGAAAAAGTTTTTCTTGTAAAATGAAAGCATCAATATTTTGTATCCAAATAAGGAGAATGTATTTATGGTGACCAATCAAAAAAATTGAAAGTTACGCATATCCATGTTTATCTTATTTGACTAATGAACTTTGATTCTAATAAAAATAGTGGAAAGAAAGCTTTTCTTGGGAAACCAAAACATCAATACCATGTATCTAAATGAGGAGAATATATTTATTGTGGCTAATCAAAAAAGGAGCGGAGATTATTATGAGTACCCATGTTGTCAAATGAACTTTGATTCTAAGGAAAATGGTGGAAAGAAAAGATTTTCTTTGGAAACCAAAGCATCAATAGTGTGCATCCCAATAAGGAGAACATGTTTATGGTTGGCTACTACAAAAGTAATGGAGTTTAGGATGAGTATCCATGTTATCTCATTTGACGAACGAACTTTGATTCTAAAGAAAAGTTCTTCTTGGGAAACCAAAGCATCAATATTGTGTATCCCAATGAGGAAAACGTGTTTACAATGTCCTATCACAAAAAGAAAGGAAACCATTATAGGTATTCTTGTTTGTCTCATTTGATGGACAAACTTTGATTCTAAGAAAATGGTGGGTGGGAAAGCTTTTCTTGTGAAGCCAAAGCATCAATATCATATATTGCAATAAGGAAAATATTTTCATGCTGCCCAATCACAAAATGAAAAATGATTACTACAAGTAACCATGTTTGTCTCATTTGACGAATAAACTTTTATTCTAGGAAAAATGATGGAAAGAAAAGATTTTCTTGCAAAACCAAAGCATTAATATTATGTATCCCAATGAGAAGAAAGTGTTCAAGGTGCCCAATCACTAAAGGAATAGAGATTATTATGATAATCCATGTTTATCTTATTTGATCAATGAACTTTGATTTTAAGGAAAATGATGGAAGCAAAAACTTTCCTAATACAAACCTTAGGTTGGAAGCACAGCTTAAAACCCGATTTAATGGAATTAGACCCCTATGATCATCTTAAAAGTCAAACAAAAAGAACTTTGACCCTAATCAAACATGCGGATTAGAACCAAGGTTATAAGAAACTTAATCACTGTAAGTTACCTTGATAAGATTAGTTTGAGTTTTTGTTTAAGGAACAAAGAAGAAGTTCTCAAAAAGTGAAGAAACTCTCAAGATATATATATATATTTTTGTTATTAAGCTTCCCCTAATTTCATGAATAAGATAGCCTTCTATAGGCCTAAAATCTGTAGAGTCCTAACTAAACAAGGAGAATCCTAATTGCACTCCTAACAATAATCAATAAAAATAAAGTCTATTTCTTATCATAATCTAATTAGGAATTCTAAACAACTTAAAATCCTAAGCATAGTCCTAAGAGTAATAAATAAGGATAAAATATATTCCTTATCATAATCTGATTTGGAATTATCTAAACAACTTAAAATTGAGAAGCAAATTCTTATTAAAAAAATCAGAAATCAAAAATCCTAAACTATTATTTCTATTAAACCTATGAATGCATGCAAATTGGGTTCCATTCATCTTGAACATGCGAATGGGTTCAAGCTTTATTCTTTACATTTTTTCATCCTGAACACAATGTAGAAAAGTGATCAATCTTGGCAAAGCATCTGATTCATCTTGAACAACCTTCTTTGCTTATATTTCCATGATTAATCCTTGCAAAGCTTGCTTCATGTGTTAGTCTTTGCCCTAGTCATTTGACCTCTAATTTGTCATAAAGGATCATAAAAATGGTTTGAAATAGCTGTTCGTGCAAGTTGATCTCCATCATTCCCTCCCTCTTTGAAAGGATTTGTCCTTGAATCACCTATATCATACAAAGATAAATTAGCAACATTAAAGGTAACACTCAGATTACAATACCTATTTGGTAAATCTAACTTGTAGACATTGTTATTGGTCCTTTCTCACATTCAAAAGGTCCATCTCCTTTAGGCTATAACTTAGATTTCCTTTGAGCAAGAAACTTTCTTTATGTAAATGAACCCAAACCAAATCTCCATGTTTGAAAATGATCTTAATATGCCCTTTGTTAGCTTGCCTTGATAATGCTTATTCTTCTAGTCTATGTTAGCTCGATCTTTGGCATGCAAATCCCTAGCAAAATCTGCCTTATGCTTACCATCCAAATTAGCACATTCATTAGTAGGCTAAGATAAGATATCTAAAGGACTTAAAGTATTAAAGCCATACATAACTTTAAAGGAGAATAAAAAGCATTAGAATAAATAGTCCTATTGTATGCAAACTCAATATATGGCAAACATCTCTCCTATCTTTTTAAGTTCTTTTGAATGATAGCAAGTAACAAAGTAGTAAGCATCTTATTAACTACTTCAGTTTGCCCATTCATTTAAGGATGTGCAATAGAAGAAAATAAGAGTTTAGTTCCTAACTTATTCCACAAAGTATGCCAAAAATAACTTAAGAACTTAAAATCCCTATTACTTACTATAGATCTAGGCCATCCATGCAAATGTACTACCGTCATAATGTGGCTTAGATACGAATCCTGACCAAGCTTGACTTAAACGGGCCTTGATTATATAAGTGGTGATGTATCATTATATCAGAACTATTTATTCTTCTTTTTTGGACCATATCGATATTAATATTCTCTTATTTCTGGGGACTCGATCGATTAGATGAATTGTTTGCCCATCTTAACCCTAAATAGTCATCACGAAATGACCATTTGTTTAGTGTCACCTCCAATCTGTTTTGGCCAAGTGATATTGGTCACCTGTCGGAATTAACGCTTTAAGGGTCACAAAACCCTAAAGATAAATTCCATGGTCTACAGAGCACCAGAGATCATTCTTAAGGGTTCGAAGTCGGTTACAGCCACAAGTAAGAATCGACCTTCTTGTGGTGCCCAAAATTTGTATCTTATTGATCATGGTTAATTTGAACTTTAATTTTTATCTGGCTTTAATATGTGGTATTTATTTATAACTCCCGTGTTGTTAAAATAAGATTTTATTATTCCAAGAGAGAAAATTAGGGTTTTGCATTTTGAAAATCGAAACGCCTTATGCACCTTCACCGAAAAACCAATGGGACACAAAAGTTTTTATTATTCCCTTTTATACCCCAACAGAAAACCAAAGAGACATAAAAGGTTTTAAAAACCAAAATGTCTTTCACATCCTACTGGAGTACCTGGCAGAATGTGAAAGGTTTTTATTTGTATAAAATTCTCG
>JAQSVH010178614.1:0-20216 GCA_029448705.1 Adansonia digitata
AAAATGGTAGAAAGAGAAGTTTTTCTTATGAGACTAAAGATTCAATATCATTTATCCCAATGGGAAGAATGTGTTTATGGTGCCCTATCATGAAAAGAAAGGAAATTATTAAGTGAACCATGTTTATCCCAATTGACAAACGAACTTTCATTCTAAAAGAGATGGGAAATTAAGTTTTTTATAAAACCAAATCCTTAATTCATTTATCCCAGTGAAGAGAATGCATTTGTGGAGACCAATCATTAAAAGAAGGGAGATTATTATATGAATTTGTGTTTATCCCAATTAAAAAATGAAATTTAATTCTAGAAATGTACAAAAAGAAGTTTTACTTATGAAACTAAAGCATCTATATCATTTATCCCAATGAGGAGAATGTGTTTATGGTGCCTAATCATGAAAAGAATGGAGATTATTATGCGAATCCATGTTTAACTCAATTGATGAATGAACTTTGATTCTAAAAAATGGTGGGGAGTGAAGTTTTTCTTATAAAACCAAAGCGTCAATATCATTTATCCCAATAAGGAGAATGTGTTAATGGTGCCCAATCATAAAAAGAGAAGAGATTATTATATGAATCCATGTTTATCCTAATTGACATATGAACATTGATTTTAAAAAATGGTGGGAAGTAAAATTTTTCTTATAAAACGAAAGCCTAAATTCATTGATCCTAGTCAAGAGAATGAGTTTGTGGTGCCTAATCATTAAAAGAAAGGAGGAGATGTGTTTATGGCTCCTAATCATGAAAACAAAAGAGATTATTACGTGAATCCATATTTATCCCAATTGGCAGATGAACTTTAATTCTAAAAAATGGTGCAAAGTGAAGTTTTTCTTGTGAAACCAAAGCATCAATTCATTTATCATAATGAGTAAAATTAGCTTATGGTGCCCAGTCATGAAAAGAAAAGAGGCTATTATGTGAATCTGTGTTTGCCAAATCAACAGATGAACATTAATTCTAAAAATGGTAGAAAGAAAAGTTTTCTTTACGAAAGCAAAGCATCTATATCATTTATCCCAATAAGGAGAATGTGTTTATGATGCCCAATCATGAAAAGAAAGGAGATTATTATGCAAATCCATGTTTATCCTAATTGATAGATAAACTTTGATTCTAAGAAATGGTAGGGAGTGAAGTTTTTCTTATGAAACCAAAGCATCAATATCATTTATCCCAATGAAGAGAATTTGTTAATGGTGCCTAATTATTAAAAGAAAGGAGATTATTACATGAATCCTTATTTATTTCGATTTACATACGAACATTTATTCTAAAAAATGGTCGAAAGTGAAGTTTTTCTTATGAAACCAAAGCCTTAAGTCATTTATCCTAGTGTGGAGAATGAATTTATGGTACCCAATGAATAAGAGAAAGGAGATTATTGTGTGGCTCTATGTTTATCCTAATTGAAAGACGAACATTATTTCTAAAAATGGTAGAAAGAGAAGTTTTTCTTATGAAATCAAAGTTCAATATCAGTTATCCCAATGAGGAGAATGTGTTTATGGTGCCCTATCATGAAAAGAAAGGAGATTATTATGTGAACCATCTTTATCCCAATGAAAAAATGAACCTTTATTTTAAAAAATGGTGGGAAGTGAAGTTTTTTTTATAAAACCAAAGCCTTAATTCATTTATCTTAGTGAAGTGAATGAATTTGTGGAGCCCAATCATTAAAAGAAGGGAGATTATTATGTGAATCCGTTTTTATCCCAATTAAAAAATAAAATTTAATTCTAAAAATTGTAGAAAAAGAAAATTTTCTTATGAAACCAAAGCTTTGATATCATTTATCCCAATAAGGAGAATCTGTTTATGGTGCCCAATCATGAAAAGAAAGGAGATTATTATGTGAATCCATGTTTATCTCAATTAACGAATGAATTTTGATTCTAAAAATGGTGAGGAGTGAAGTTTTTCTTATGAAACCAAAGCATCAATATCATTTATCCCAATAAGAAGAATGTGTTAATGGTGCTCAATCATGAAAAGAGAAGAGATTATTTTGTGAATCCATGTTTATCCCAACTGACATATGAACATTGATTCTTAAAAATGGTGGGAAGTGAAATTTTTCTTATAAAACCAAAGCCTAAATTCATTGATCCTAGTCAAGAGAATGAGTTTATGGTGCCCGATCATTAAAAGAAAGGAGATTATTATATAAATCCACATTTATCCCAATTGAAAGATGAACTTTAATTCTAAAATTGGTAGAAAAAAAGTTTTTCTTATGAAACCAAGGCATCAATATCTTTTCTCCAAAACATCAATATCTTTTCTCCCAATGAGGAGATGTGTTTATGGCTCCTAATCATGAAAACAAGGGAGATTATTATATGAATCCATGTTTATCCCAATTGATAGATGAACTTTAATTCTAAAATATGGTGGGAAGTGAAGTTTTTCTTATGAAACCAAAGCATCAATTCATTTATCACAATGAATAGAATTAGCTTATGGTGCCTAATAATAAAAAGAAAGGAGGTTATTATGTGAATCTATATTTGTCTAAATCAACGGATGAACATCAATTCTAAAAGTAGTAGAAAGAGAAGTTGTTCTTATGAAACCAAAGCATCTATATCATTTATCCCAATGAAAAGAATGTTTTTATGATACCCAATCATGAAAAGAAAGGAGATTATTATGCAAATCCTTGTTTATCGCTACTGACAGACAAACTTTGATTCCAAAAAATGGTAGGGAGTGAAGTTTTTTTATGAAACCAAAGTGTCAATATCATTTATCCCAATAAGGAGAATTTGTTAATGTTGCCAAATCATGAAGAGAAAGGAGATTATTACGTGAATCCATGTTTATCCTAATTGACATACGAACATTTATTCTAAAAAATGGTGGGAAGTGAAGTTTTTCTTATAAAACCAAAGCCTCAATTCATTGATCCCAGTTAGGAGAATTAATTATGGTGCCCAATCATTAAAAGAAAGTATTATTTTGTGAATCTGTGTTTATCCCAATTGAAAGATGAATTTTAATTCTAAAATTAGTAGAAAGATAAGTTTTTCTCATGAAATCAAAGCACTAATATCATTTATCCCAATGAGGAGAACATGTTTATGGTTGCTAATCATGAAAACAAAGGAGATTATTATGTGAATCCATGTTTATCCTAATTGACAGATGAACTTTAATTCTAAAAAATTGTGGGAAGTGAAGTTTTTCTTATGAAACCAAAGCAATTATTTCATTTATCACAATAAGTAGAATTAGCTTATGGTGCTAATCATGAAAAGAAATGAGATTATTATGTGAATCTGCATTTGTCCAAATCGACAGATGAACATTAACTTTAAAAATGGTAGAAAGAGAAGTTTTCCTTATGAAACCAAAGCATCTATATTATTTATCCCAATAAGGAGAATGAGTTTATGGTTCCCAATCATGAAAAAAATGAGATTATTAAGTGAATCTGTGTTTATCTAATTAGCAGACGAACTTTGATTCTAAATAATGGTAGGAAGTAAAGTTTTTCTTATAAAACCAAAGCCTCAATTCATTTATCCCAATGAGGAGAATGAATTTGTGGTGCCTAATCATTAAAAGAAAGGTGATTAGTATGTGAATCTTTATTTATCCCAATTGAAAGATGAACATTAATTCTAAAAGTGGTAGATAGAGAAGTTTTTCTTATGAGACCAAAGCTTCAATATCATTTATCCCAATAAGGAGAATGTGTTTATGGTGCCCAATCATTAAAAAAAAAGGAGATTATTACGTGAATCCATGTTTATCCCAATTAACAGATGAACTTTGATTCTGAAAAATGGTGGGAAGTCAAGTTTTTCTTATCAATATCATTTATCCTAATGAGAAAAATGTGCTTATGGGCTTATGTGCCCAATAATGAAAAAAAAGGAGATTACTACGTGAATCTATGTTTATCCTAATTGATAGACAAACTTTGATTATAAAAAATGGTGGGAAGTGAAGTTTTTCTTATGGAACCAAAGCATCAATATCATTTATCCCAATGATATTTATGGTACCCAATCATTAAAAGAAAGGAGATTATTCCATGAATGCATGTTTATCCCAATTGACAGATGAACTTTTATTCTAAAAACTGGTGGGAAGTGAAGTTTTTCTTATGAAACCAAAGCCTCAATTCATTTATCCCCATGAGGAGAATAAATTTGTGGTGCCCAATCATTAAGAGAAAGGAGATTACTGTTTGAATCCATGTTTATCCTAATTGAAAGACGAACATTAATTCTAAAAATGGTAGAAAGAGAAGTTTTTGCTATGAAACCAATGATTCAATATCATTTATCCCAATAAGGAGATTGTGTTTACAGTGCCCAATCATGAAAATAAAATAGATTATTATGTGAATCAATGTTTATCCCAATTGATAAATGAACTTTGATTCTAAAAAAGGGTGGGAAGTAAAGTTTTTCTATGGAACCAAAATCTCAATTCATTTATCCCAGTGAAGAGAATGAATTTGTGGTGCCCAATCATTGAAAGAAGGGAGATTATTATGTGAATCCATGTTTATCCCAATTGAAAGATGAAATTTAATTCTAAAAATGGTAGAAAAGAAATTTTTCTTATGAAACCAAAGCTTCAATATGATTTATCCCAATGAAAAGAGTGTGTTTATAGTGCCCAATCATGAAAAAAAAGAGGGTAGTTTGTGAATCCATGTTTATCCTAATTGATAGACGAACTTTGATTCTGAAAAAGATGGGAAGTGAAGTTTTTGTTATGAAACCAAAGCTTCAATAACATTTACCCTAATAAAAAGAATGTGTTTATAGTGTCCAATCATGAAAAAAAGGAGATTATTATGTGAATCCATGTTTATCCCAATTGACAAATTAACTTTGATTATAAAAAACGATGGGAAATGAAGTTTTTCTTATGAAACCAAAGCATCAATATCATTTATCCTAATGAGGAGAATGTGTTTATGGTGCCCAACCATGAAAAGAAAAGAGATTATTCTGTGAACCTATGTTTATACCAAATGAAAGATAAACTTTAATTCTAAAAATGGTAAAGAAAGAAAATTTTTTTATGAAACCAAAGCATCAATATCATTTATCCAAATGAGGACAATGTGTTTATGGTGCCCAATTATGAGAAGAAAGGAGATTATTATATAAATCCGTGTTTGTTCAAATCGACAGACAAACATTAATTTTAAAAATAGTTGAAAGAGAAGTTTTTCTTATGAAACCAAAGCATCATTATCATTTATCCTAATAAGGAGAATGCGTTTATAGTGCCTAATCATGAAAAGAAAGGAGATTATTATGTGAATCCATGTGTGTCCAAATTGATGGATAAACATTAATTTTAAAAATGGTAGAAAGAGAAGTTTTTCTTATGAAACCAAAGCTTCAATATCATTTATTCCAATAAGTAGAATGGATTTGTGGTGCCGAATTATTAAAAGAAAGTAGATTATTAAGTGTCCATGTTTGTCCAAATCAATGGATGAACATTAATTCTAAAAATGGTGCAAAAAGAAGTTTTTTCTTATAAAACCAAAGTATCTATGTCATTTATCCCAATAAGGAGAATGTGTTTGTGGTGCCTAAGCATGAAAAGAAAGGTTATTATTACATGAATCCATATTTATCCTAGTTGATAGAAAAATTTTTATTCTAAAAAAGGTAGGAAGTGAAGTTTCTCTTATGACACCAAAGCCTTAATTCATTTATCCCAATAAGGAGAATGAATTTGTGGTGCCCAATCAGTAAGAGAAAGGAGATTGTAATGTGAATCCGTGTTTATCCCAATTGAAAGATGAACATTGATTCAAATGGTTGAAAGAGAAGTTTTTCTTATGAAACCAAAGATTCAATGTCATTTATCCCAATGAGGAGAATATGTTTACGGTGCCTAATCATGAAAAAAAAAGAAGATTATTATGTGAATCCATGTTTTATCCCAATTGCAAACGAACTTTGATTCTTAAAAATGGAGGGAAGTGAAGTTTTTCTACGAAACCAGAGCCTCAATTAATTTATCTTAGTGAAGAGAATGAATTTGTATTGCCCAATCATTAAAAGAAGGGAGATTATTATTTGAATCCATTTTTATCTCAATTGAAAGATGAAATTTAATTCTAAAAATGGTATATGAAACCAAAGCATCAACTCATTTATCCTAATAAGGAGAATGAATTTGCGGTGCTCAACCATTAAATGAAATATGGTTATTATGTGAATCCATGTTTATCCAAATTGAAAGACGAGCTTTGATTCTAAAAATTATAGAAAGAGAAGTTTTTCCTATGAAACCAAAGCATCATATCATTTATCCCAATGAAGAGAATGTGTTTATAGTGCCCAATCATGAAAAGAAAGGAGATTATTATGTGAATCCGTGTTTGTCCAAATCTACAAATGAACATTAATTCTAAAAATGATAGAGAGAGAAGTTTTTCTTATGAAACAAAAGTGTCAATGTCATTTATCTAAATAAGGATAATGTGTTTAGGGTACCCAATCATGAAAAAAAAAGAGATTATTAACTGAATGAATGTTTATCCCAAAATAACAAATGAACTTTGATTTAAAAAAATTATGGGAAGTGAAGTTTTTCTTATGAAACCAAAGCATCAATTCATTTATCCCAATGAGGAAAATGAATTTGAAGTGTCCAATCATTAATAGAAAAGAGAGTATTATGTGAATATGTGTTTATCTTAATTGACAAATGAATTTTAATTATAAAAATGGTAGAAAGAGAAGCTTTTCTTATGAAACCAAAGCATCAATATCATTTATCCTAATTAGGAGAATATGTTTATGGTTCCTCCTCATGAAAAGAAATGAGATTATTTTATGAATCTAAGGTGAGCAATCATTAATAGATAAGAGATTATTATGTGAATCTATTTTTATCTTAATTGACAGACGAATTTTAATTGTAAAAATGGTAGAAAGAGAAGCTTTTCTTATGAAACTAAAGTATCGATGTCATTTATCCCAATCAAGAAAATATGTTTATGGTTCCTAATCATGAAAGGAAAGGAGATTATTTTAGGAATCCATGTTTGTCCAAATCGATGGACGAACATTAATTCTAAAAATGGTAGAAAGAGAAGTTTTTCTTATGAAAGCAAAGCATCTATATCATTTATCCTAATGAGGAGAATGAGTTTATGCTTCCTAACCAAGAAAAGAAAAGAGATTATTATGTAAATCCATGTTAATCCCAATTGATAGATGAACTTTGACTATCGAAAGTGAAGTTTTTCTTATGAAACCAAAGTTTCAATTCATTTATCCTAATGAGAGGAATGTGTTTATGCTGCCTAATCATGAAAAAAAAGAGATTATTACATGAATCCATATTTATCCCAATAGACAGACAAACTTTGATTCTAAAAAATGGCAGGGGGTGAATTTTTTCTTATGAAACCAAAGCTTCAATTCATTTATCCTAGTAAGGGAAATGAATTTGTGGTGCCTAATAATTAAAAGAAGGAACATTATTATGTGAATCTATGTTTATCCCAATTGAATGATGAACTTTAATTCTAAAATGGAAGAAAGAGAAATTTTTTCTTACAAAACCAAAGCATCAATATCATTTATCCCAATGAAAGGAATGTGTTTATAGTACCCAATCATGGAAAAAAAAGATTATTATGTGAATTCATGTTTATACCAATTGATAGACGAAACTTGAGTCTAAAAAATGGTGAAAAGCAAAGTTTTTATCATGAAACCAATGCAACAATTCATTTATCCTAATAAAGAGAATGAATTTGTGGAGCCCAATCATTAAAAGGAAAGAGACTATTATGTAAATCCGTATTTATCCAATTGAAAGATGAACATTAATTTTAAAAATGGTAGAAAGAGATGTTTTTCTTATGAAACCAAAGCTTCAATATCATTTATCTTAATGAGGAGAATAAGTTTATGGTGCCTAATCATGAAAAGAAAGGAGATTATTACATGAATCCATGTTTATCCTAATTGATGGACGAACTTTGATTGTAAAGATGGTGAGAAGTGAAGTTTTTCTTATGAAACCAAAGCCTCAATTCATTTATCCTAATGAGAATAAATCTATGGTGCTCAATCATTAAAAGAAAGGAGATTATTTTGTGAATCTGTGTTTATCCTAATTGAAGGATGAACATTAATTCTAAAAATGGTAGAAAGAGAAGCTTTTCTTATGAAACCAAAGCATCAATAGCATTTATCCCAAAGAGGAGAATGCTTTTATGGTGCCCTATCATGGAAAAAATAGACATTATTACATGAATCCATATTTATCGCAATTGATAGGCAAACTTTGTTTCCAAAAATGTTGGGAAGTGAAGTTTTCATTATGAAACCAAAGCATCAATTCCTTTATCCCAATTAGGAGAATGAATTTGTGGAGCCTAAGTATTAAAAGAATGGAGATTATTGTGCCAATTCAGGTTTATCGCAATTGAAAGATGAACTTTAATTTTAAAAATGGTAGAAAGAGAAGTTTTTTTTATGAAACCAAAGCATTAACATCATTTATCCCAATGAGAAAGATGTATTTATGGTGCCCAATCATGAAAAGAAAAGAGATTTTTATGTGAATCCATGTTTGTCCAAATCGTCAGATGAATATTAATTCTAAAAAAGGTAGGAAGAGAAGTTTTTCTTATTAAAAGCAAAGCATCTATATTATTTATCCCAATAAGGAGAATGCATTAATGGTGCCCAATCATGAAAAAAATGAGATTATTATGTGAATCCATGATTATCGTTATTGATGGACGAACTTTGATTATAAAAATTGTATGAAGTGAAGTTTTTCATATGAATCCAACACATAATTCATTTACCCCAATGAGTTGAATAAGTTTATGGTACCCAATCATGAAAAAAAAACGATTATTATGTGAATCCGTGTTTATCCTAGTTGACAGATAAATTTTGTTTCTTAAAACTGGTTGAAAGAAAAGCTTTTCTGATGAAACCAAAGTGTTAATTTTATTTACCCCAGTAAGGATAAAGGGTTTATGGTTCCTAACCATGAAAACAAAGAAGATTATTACCTGTATCCATGTTTATCCTAATTGATAGATGAATTTCGATTCTAAAAAATGCTAGGAATTGAAGTTTTTCTAATGAAACCAATGCTTCAATTCTTTTTTTCCAATGAACAGAATGAATTTATGGAGCCCAAACATTAAAAGAAAGGAGATTGTTATGTGAATCCATGTTTATTCCAATTGAAAGATGAACTTTGATTATAAAAATGGCATAAAGAGAAGCTTTCCTTATGAAACCAAAGCATCAATATCATTTATCCCAATAACGAGAATGTGTTTATGGTGCCCAATCATGACAAAAAATGAGACTATTATGTGAATCTGTATTTGTCCAAATCGATGGACGAACATTAATTCTAAAAACAAAAGAAAGAGAAGTTTTTCATATGAAACCAAAGCTTTAATGTCATTTATCCTAATGAGAAGAACAAATTTATGGTGCCCAATTAATAAAAGAAAGGAGATCGTTGTATGAATTCGTGTTAATCCCAATTGATGGACGAACATTAATTCTAAAAATGGAACAAAGAGAAGTTTTTGTTATAAAACTATAGCATCAATATCATTTATCCCAATGAGGAGAATATGTTTATGGTGCCCAATCATGAAAAGAAAGGAGATTTTTGTGTGAATCCGTGTTTGTTGAAATTGGCGAATGAACATTAATTCTAAGAATGGTAGGAAGAGAAGTTTTTCTAATGAAACCAAAGCATCTATATTATTTATCCCAATGAGGAAAATGTGTTTATGTTGCTCGATCATGAAAAAAAATAGATTATTAGGTGAATCCATGTTTATCCTAATTAACGGATGAACTTTGATTCAAAAAATGATGTGAAGTGAAGTTTTTCTTATAAATCCAATGCATAATTCATTTATCCCAATGAGCAAAACGAGCTTATGGTGCTCAATCATAAAAAGAAAAAGAGATTATTATGTGAATTCGTATTTTTCCATATCGACAGACGAACATTAATTCTAAAAATGGTCGAAAGTGAAGTTTTTTCTTATGAAGCCAAAGCATTTATATCATTTATCCTAATAAGGAGAATATGTTTATGGTGCTCAATCATGAAAAAAAGGAGATTATTACGTGATCCATGTTTATCCCGATTGACATACGAACTTTGATTTTAAAAAATGGTGAACGAAGTTTTTCTTATGAAACCCAAGCCTTAATTCATTTATCCCAATGAGGATAATGAATTTGTGGTGCCCAATCATTAAAAGAAATCAGATTATTATGTGAATCCATATTTATCCTAATTGAAAGATGAACTTTAATTCTAAAAGTCGTAGAACGAGAAGTTTTTTTTATGAAACCAAAGCACAAATATCATTTATCCTAACAAGGAGAATGTGTTTATAGTGCCCAATCGTGGAAAGAAAAGAGAATATTACTTGAATTCGTGTTTATCCCAATTAACAAATGAACTCTGACTCTACGAAATGGTAGGAAGTAAAGTTTTTCTTATAAAACCAAGGCATCAACTCCTTTATCCCAGTAGAAAGAATGAATTTGTGTAGCCCAATCATTAGAAAAAGGAGATGATTATGTAAATCCGTAGTAGAAAGAAGTTTTTTTGATGAAACTAAAGCATTAATTCATTTATCTTAATAAGGAGAATGAATTTGTGGTGCCTAATCATTAAAAGAATAGAGATTATTATGCCAATTTAGGTTTATCACCATTGAAAGATGAACTTGAATTCTAAAAATGGTAGAAAGAGAAGTTTTTCTTATGAAACCAAAGCATTAATATCATTTATCCCAATAAGGAGAATGTGTTTATGGTGCCCAATCATGAAAAGAAAAGAGATTTTTATGTGTATCCATGTTTGTGCAAATCGATGGACGAACATTAATTCTAAAAATGGTAGGAAGAGAAGTTTTTCTTATGAAACTAAAGCATCTATATTTTTATCCCAATAAGGAGAATGTGTGGTGCCCGATCATGAAAAGAAAAATAGATTATTATGTGAATCCATGTTTATCCTAATTGATGATGAACTTTGATTCCAAAAAATGGTGTGAAGTGAATTTTTATTATGAATCCAATGCAAAATTCATTGACCCCAATGAGTTGAACGAGTTTATGGTACCAATCATGAAAATAAAAAAGATTATTATGTGAATCCATGTTTATCCTAGTTGACAGACAAACTTTGTTTCTTTAAACTGGTTGAAAAAAAATATGAAACCAAAGCATTAATGTCATTTATCCCAATAAGGAAAAAGGGTTCATGGTTCCTAACCATTAAAATAAAGGAGATTATTATGTGTATTCGTGTTTATCCCAATTGATAGATGAACTTTGATTCTAGCAAAATGCTGGGAGCTGAAGTTTTTTCTTATGAAACCAAAGCATCAATTCATTTTTCCCAATAAGGAGAATGAATTTGTGGTGCCCAAATATTAAAAAAAAATGGAGATTGTTATGTTAATCCATGTTTATTCCAATTGAAAGATGAACTTTGATTATAAAAATGGCAGAAAGAGAAGTTTTTCTTATGAAAGCAAAGCATCAATATCATTTATCCCAATGAGAAGAATGTGTTTTCGGTGCCCAATCATGAAAAAAAATGAAAGTATTATATGAATCCGTGTTTGTCCAAATCGACGGACGAACATTAATTCTAAAAAAGGTAGGAAGAGCAGTTTGTCTAATGAAACCAAAGCATCTATATTATTTATCCCAATGAGGAGAATGTGTTTATGGTGTCCGATCATGAAAGGAAAAGAGATTATTATGTGAATCCATGTTTATCCTAATTGACGGACAAACTTTGATTCTAAAAAATGGTATGAAGTGAAGTTTTTCTTATGAATCCAACACATAATTCATTGACCCCAATAAGTTGAACAAGTTTATGGTACCCAATCATGAAAAGAATGAAGATTATTATGTGAATCCGTGTTTGTCCTAGTTGATAGGCAAACTTTGTTTCTTAAAACTGGTTGAAAGAAAAGCTTTTCTTATGAAACCAAAGCATTAATTTCATTTTTCCCAATAAAGAAAAAAGGTTTATGGTTCCTAACCATGAAAACAAAGAAAATTATTACGTGCATCCGTGTTTATCCTAATCGATAGATAAACTTTGATTCTAGAAAATGCTAGGAACTGAAGTTTTTCTTATGAAACTAAAGCCTCAATTTATTTTTCCCAGTGAGGAGAATAAATTTGTGGTGCCCAAAGATTAAAAGAAAGGATATTATTATCTAAATCCGTATTTATTCCAATTGAAAGATACACTTTGATTATAAAGATGGCAGAAAAAGAAGTTTTCCTTATGAAACCAAAGCATCAATATCATTTATCCAAATGAGGACAATGTGTTTATGGTGCCCAATCATGAAAAGAAATGAGACTATTATGTGAATCCATGTTTTTCCAAATCAATGGACGAACATTAATTATAAAAATGCTAGAAAGAGAAGTTTTTCATAAGAAACTAAAGCTTTAATATCATTTATCCCAATGAGGAGAACAAATTTATGGCACCCAATCATTAAAAGAAAAAAGATTGTTATGTGAATCCATATTGATCCCAATTAAAGGATGAATATTAATTCTAAAAATGGTAGAAAGAGAAGTTTTTCTTATGAATCTACAGCATCAATATCATTTATCCCAATAAAGAGAATGTGTTTACGGTGCCTAATCATGAAAAAAAATGAGATATTATATGAATCCATGTTTGTCCAAATCGATGGGCGAAGATTAATTGTAAAAATAGCAGAAAGAGAAGTTTTTCTTATGAAACCAGCATATCTATATTATTTATCCCAATGAGTAGAACGAGCTTATGGTACCCAATCATAAAAAGAAAAGAGATTATTATACGAATCTGTGTTTGTCCATATCGACAGATGAACATTAATTCTGAAAATGGTAGAAAGAGAAGTTTTTCTTATGAAACCAAAGCATCTATATCATTTATCCTGATGAGGAGAATGTGTTTATGGTGCCCAATCATGAAAAGAAGGAGATTATTATGTGAAGCCATGTTTATCCCAATTGACAGATGAACTTTGATTCTAAAAATGGCTGAAACAGATGTTTTTCCTATGAAACCAAAGCTTCAATACCATTTACCCTAATGAGGAGAATCTGTTTATGGTGCCTAATCATGAAAAGAAAGGAGATTATTATGTGAATCCATGTTTGTCCAAATCGACGAACGAACATTATTCCAAAAATGGTAGAAAAAAAGTTTTTTTTATGAAACCGAAGCCTCTACATCATTTATCCCAATGAGAAGAATTTGTTTATGGTGCCCAATCGTGAAAAAAAGAGATTATTAGGTGAATCCATGTTTATCCCAATTGACAGAAAAACTCTGATTTTAAAAAATGGTGAGCAAAGTTTTTCTTATGAAACCAAAGCCTCAATCCATTTATCCCAATGAGGAGAATGAATTTGTGGTGCCTAATCATTAAAAAAAAGAGATTATTTTGTGAATCCGTATTTATCTCAATTGAAAGATAAACTTTAATTCTAAAAATGGTAGAACGGGAAGTTTTTCTTATGAAACCAACGCACAAATATCATTTATCCTAATAAGGAGAATGTGTTTATGATGCCCAATCACGGAAAGAAAAGAGATTATTACCTGAATCCATGTTTACCCCAATTAATAGATGAACTTTGACTCCACAAAATAGTGGGAAGTAAAGTTTTCTTATGAAACCAATCATCAATTCTTTTATCCTAGTAAGGAGAATGAATTTGTGGAGCCCAATCATTAAAACAAAAGAGATAATTATGTGAATGAGTTTTTATCCAAATCGATGGATGAACATTAATTCCAAAAAGAGTAGAAAGAGAAGTTTTTCTAATGAAACCAAAGCATCAATTCATTTATCCTAATGGGAGAATGAATTTGTGGCGCTCAATTATTAAAAGAATGGAGATTATTATGCCAATTCAGGTTTATTGCAATTGAAAGATGAACTTTAATTCTAAAAATTGTAGAAAGAAAAGTTTTTCTTATGAAACCACAGCATTAATATCATTTATCCTAATAAGGAGAATGTGTTTATGGTGCCCAAACAAGAAAAGAAAGGAGATTATTACGTGAATCCTTGTTTGTCTAAACCGACGGATGAACATTAATTCTAAAAATAGTAAGAAGTGAAGTTTTTCTTATGAAACCAAAGCGTCTATATTATTTATCCCAATGAGGAGAACGTGTTTATGGTGCTTGATCATTAAAAGAAAAGAGATTATTATATGAATCCATGTTTGTCCCAACTGACGGATGAACTTTGATTCTAAAAAATGGTATGAAGTGAAGTTTTTCTTATAAATCCAATACATAATTCATTGAACCCAATGAGTTGAACGAGTTAATGGTACCTAATCACAAAAAGAAAAAAGATTATTATGTGAATTCGTGTTTGTCCAAGTTGACAGACAAACTTTGTTTCTTAAAACTGGTTGAAAGAAAAGCTTTTCTTATGAAAGCAAAGCTTTAATTTCATTTATCCCAATAAGGAAAAAGGATTTTTGGTTCCTAACCATGAAAACAAAGGAGATTATTAGGTCCATCCGTATTTATCCCAATTGATAGACGAGCTTTGATTCTAAACAATGCTAGGAACTGAAATTTTTCTTATGAAACCAAAGCCTCAATTCATTTTTCCCAATGAGAAAAATGAATTTATGGTGCTAAAACATGAAAAGAAAGGAGATTGTTATGTGAATCCATGTTTATTCTAACTGAAAAATGAACTTTGATTATAAAAATGGCAAAAAGAGAAGTTTTCTTTATGAAACCAAAGCATCAATATCATTTATCCCAATGAAGAAAATGTGTTTATGGTGCCCAATCATGAAAAGAAATAAGACATTATGTGAATTCATGTTTGCCGAAATTAACGAACGAACATTAATTCTAAAAATGGTAGAAAGAGAAGTTTTTCATATGAAACCAAAACTTATATATCATTTATCCCAATGATAAGAATGAATTTGTGGTGCCTAATCATTAAAAGAAAAGAGATTGTTATGTGAATCTATGTTGATCCCAATTGAAGGACGAACATTAATTCTAAAAATGGTCGAAAAAAAGTTTTTCTTATGAAACTACAACATCAATATCATTTATCCCAACAAGGAGAATGTGTTTATGGTGCCCAATCATGAAAAGAAATGAGATTATTATTTGAATCCACATTTGTCCATGAACATTAATTCTAAAAATGGTAGAAAGAAAAGTTTTTCTTATAAAGCCAAAGCATATATATCATTTATCCCAATGAGGAGAATGTGTTTATGGTGCCCAATCATGAAAAGAAGGATATTATTATATGAATCCATGTTTATCTCGATTAACAAATGAACTTTGATTCTAAAAAATGGTGAGTGAAGTTTTTCTTATGAAACCAAAGCCTTAATTCTTTTATCCCAATGAGAAGAATGAATTTGTGGTGCCCAATCATTAAAATAAGGGAGCTTATTATGTGAATACGTGTTTATCCCAAGTGAAAGATGAACTTTAATTCTAAAAATTATAAAACAAAAAGTTTTGCGTATGAAACCAAAGCACAAATATCATTTATCCCAAGAAGGAGGATATGTTTATAATGCCCAATCATGGAAAGAAAGGAGATTATTACTTGAATCTGTGTTTATCCCAATTAATAGATGAACTTTGACTCCATAAAATGGTGGGAAGTAAAGTCTTTCTTATGAAACCAAAACACCAATTCCTTTATCCCTAGTAAGGATAATGAACTTATAGAGCCCAATCATTATAACAAAAGAGATAATTTTGTAAATCCATGTTTATCCAAATCGATGAACGAACATTAATTCCAAAAAGAGTAGAAAGTGAAGTTTTTTTGAGGAAACCAAAGCATTAATTCATTTATCCTAATGAGAAGAATGAATTTATGGTGCCCAATCCTTAAAAGAATGGAGATTACTATGCCAATTCAAGTTTATCGCAATTGAAAGATGAATTTTAATTCCAATAATGGTAGAAAGAGAAGTTTTTAATTCCAATAATGGTAGAAAGAGAAGTTTTCTTTTGAAACCAAAGCATTAATATCATTTATCCCAATGAGGAGAATGTGTTTATGGTGCCCAATCATGAAAATAAAGGAGATCTTTTTATGAATACATGTTTGTCCAAATCGGCAGATGAACATTAATGCTTAAAATGGTAGGAAAAGAAGATTTTCTTATAAAGCCAACACAATAAGGAGAATGTGTTTATGGTGCCTAATTATGAAAAGAAGGAGATTATTACGTGAATCTAGGTTTATCCTAGTTGAATGATGAACTTTGGCTCTAAAAAATGGCGAAAAGTGAAGTTTTTCTTATGAAACCAAAGCCTTCATTCATTTATCCCAATGAGAAGAATAAATTTATGATGCCTAATCATTAAAATAAAGGAGATTATTATGTGAATCCGTGTTTATCCTAATTGAAAGATGAAATTAATTCTAAAAATGGTAGAAAGAGAAGGTTTCTTATGAAACCAAAGCTTCAATATCATTTACCCTTATGGGAGAATGTGTTTTTGGTGCCCAATCATGAAAAGAAAAAAGATTATTATGTGACTTTATGTTTATCCTAACTGACAGATGAACTTTGATTCTAAAAATGGTAGGAAGTAAAGTTTTTCTTATGAATTAAATGCCTCAATTCATTTATTCCAACGGGTAGAATGAATCTGTGGTACCCAATCATTAAAAGAAAGGAGATTATTATGTGAATCTATGTTTATCCCAATTGAAAGTTGAATATTAATTCTAAAAGTGGTAGAAAAAGAAGTTTTTCTTTTGAAACCAAAGCATAAATATCGTTTATCCGAATGAGGAGAATAAACTTATGGTGCCCCATCATGGAAAGAAAGGAGATTATTACATGAATCCATGTTTATCCCAATTGATAAACGAACTTTGATTTTAAAAAGGGTGGGAAGTGAAGTTTTTCTTAGGAAACCAAAGCCTCAATTCATCATCCCAATAAGGAGAATAAATTTATGGTGCCCAATCATTAAAATAAAGAAGATTCTTATGTGAATCTGTGTTTATCCCAATTGAAATACGAACATTAATTGTAAAAATGGAAGAAAGAGAAGTTTTTCTTTTGAAACCAAAGCTTCAATATCATTTATCCCAATGAGGAGAATGTGTTTATGGTGCCTAATTATGAAAAGAAAAGAGATTATTACGTGACTACATGTTTATCTCAATTGATGAATGAACTTTGATTCTAAAAATGGTGGGAAACGAAGTTTTTCTTGTGAAACCAAAACCTCAATTCATTTATCCCAATGAGAAGAATAAGTTCATAGTGCCTAATCATGAAAGGAAATGAGATTATTATGAGAATCCATGTTTGTCTAAATTGGCAGGCAAATATTAATTCTAAAATGGTAGAAAGTAAAGTTTTTCTTATGAAACTAAAGCTTCAATATCATTTACCCAACAAGGAGAATGAATTTGTAGTGCCTAATCAGTAAAAGAAAGGAGATTATTATGTGCATCCATGTTTATCCAAATTGAAGGATGAACATTAATTATAAAAATGGTAGAAAAATTTTTTTTTTCTTATGAAACCAAAGCATCAATATCATTTATCCAAATGAAGAGAATGTGTTTATGGCGCTCCATCACAAAAAAAAAGGAGATTATTACATGAATCTTTGTTTATCCTAATTTGTAGATGAACTTTATTTCAAAAATTGGTGAAAAGTGAAGTTTTTATCATGAAACCAAAGCCTTAATTCATTTATCCTAAAGAGGAGAATGAATTTGTGGTGCCCAATGATTAAAATAAAGGAGATTAATATGTGAATCTGTGTTTATCCTAATTGAAAGATGAGCTTTATTCTAAAAATGGTAGAAAGAGAAGCTTTTCTTATGAAACCAAAGCATCAATATCATTTACCCCAATAAGGGGAATTCATTTATGGTGACCAATCATAAAAGAAAAGAGTTATTACTTGAATCTATGCTTGTTCTAATTGATAAATAAACCTTGACTCTAAAAAATGGTGGCAAGTCAAGTTTTTTTCATGAAACCAATGCATTAATTCATTTATCTCAATAAGGAGAATGAATTTATGGAGCTTAATCATTAAAAAAACAGATTATTATGTAAATCCGTGTTTATCCTAATTGCAAGATAAACTTTAATTCTAAAAGTGGTCGAAAAAGAAGTTTTTCTTATGAAACCAAAGCATCAGTATTATTTATCCTATGAGGAGAATGTGTCTCTGGTAAGAAAGGCGATTATTTGGGAATTCAAGTTTGCCCAAATTGATGGATGAGCATTAATTCTAAAAATAGTAGAAAGATAAGTTTTTCTTATGAAACCAAAGCATCAATATTGTTATCCTAATAAGGGGAATGTGTTTGTGGTGCCCAATCATGGAAAAAAAGGAGATTATTACATAAATTTGTGTTTATCCCAATTGATGAAAGAACTTTGATTCTAAAAATAGTGGGAAGTGAAGTTTTTCTTATGAAACCAAAGCCTTAATTCATTTATCCCAGTGAAGAAAATTAATTTTTGGTCCCCAATCATTAAAAGAAAGGAGATTGTTTTACGAATCCATGTTTATCCCAATTAAAAAATGAACTTTATTTCTAAAAATGGTAGAAGCAGAAGTTTTTCTTATGAAACCAAAGCATCAATATCATTTATCCTAATCTCTTTTTTTTATGACATAGAACCATAAACATTTTCTCCTAATTGGGATAAATGGCATTTGATGCATTGGTTTTATAAGAAAAATCTTCTTTTTCTACCACTTTTGTAATTAAAGTTCATTGTCAATTGGGATAAACACAGATTCACATAATAATCTATTTTCTTTTAATGATTGGGCACCTCAAATTCATTCCCCTTATTGGGATAAATGAATTAATGCTTTTGTTTCATAAGAAAAACTTCACTTCCTACCATTTTTTAAAATCAAAGTTCATCTGTCAATTGGGATACACACAGATTCACATAATAATCTCCTTTGTTTTCATGGTTAGGAACCATAAAGTCATTCTCCTCATTGGGATAAATGATATTGATGCTTTGGCTTCATAAGAAAACTTCTCTTTACGCCATTTTTGGAAGTAATGTTCGTTCATTAATTTGGACAAAAACGGATTCGCATAATAACCTCTTTTTTTTTCATGACTAGGCACCATAAATTCATTCTCCTTATTGGGATAAATGAATTGATGCTTTGGTTTCCTAAAAAAAACTTCACTTCCCACCATTATTTAGAGTCAAAGTTCATCTATCAATTGCAATAAACATAGAATCATATAATAATCTCCTTTCTTTTCATGGTTAGGAACCATTAACTCATTATCCTCATTGAGATAAATGATATTGATGCTTTGGTTTCATAAGAAAAACTTCTCTTTCTACCATTTGTAGAATTAATGTTCATCCATTGATTTCGACAAACATGAATTCATATAATAATCCCCTTTCTTTTCATGATGAGGAACCATAAACATGTTGTCCCAATTGGGATGAATAACATTGATGCTTTTGTTTCATAAGAAAAGCTTCTCCTTTTACCATTTTTATAATTAAAGTTCATCTATCAATTAGGATAAACACGGATTTATATAATAATCTTGTTTCTTTTAATGATTGGGCACCTTAAATTTATTCTCCTCATTTGGATAGATGAATTGATGCCTTGGTTTCATAAAAAAAACTTCACATCCTACCATTTTCTAGAATCAAAATCTATCTGTCAATTAGGATAAACTTGGATTCACGATATAATCTCTTTTCTTTTCATGATTGGGCACTATAAACACATTCTCCTCGTTGGGAGAAATAATATTGATGCTTTGGTTCATAAGAAAAACTTTTCTTTCTATTAATTTTTAGAGTTAATGTTCATTCATCGATTTGGACACACATAGATTCTCATAATAGTCTCTATTCCTTTTGTGATTAGGCACCATAAACTCATTCTCCTTATTGGGATAAATGGCATTGATGCTTAGGTTTCATAAGAAAAAGTTCTCTTTCTACCATTTTTAGAATTCATGTTCACACATCGATTTGCATAAACATGGATTCATATAATAATTTTCTTTCTTTTTGTGATTTGGTGCCCTTAATGCATTCTCCTCATTAGGATAAATGATATTGAAGCTTTGGTTTCATAAGAAAAACATCTTTTTCTACCATTTTTAGAA
>JAQSVH010178665.1:2855-20201 GCA_029448705.1 Adansonia digitata
CACATTAATAATTTATTTTATATAGATTTTGACATATTTGTCTATTTATGTCATATTTTGATTTTTTTTTTTTATATTTTGTTCATGTTATATTTGAAATTGTTGAGTTTAATTGTTGTTATTCAAATAGTTTCAAATTTTGAGTCATCTGCCTATATGATTGTTGTAACATAGTTGGATACGAATTTTGATGTGTTAGTGTAGACAAAACTTTAATCATCGTAGAGCCCCAATCGTCAAGACAAATAGCTTGTCCGAGCTTCCTATATCAAACACACGAGATGGCTGGGTTAAAGGGTTTTCGCTAATCTTTTTGGGTTGGGTATGATCAAACACTCATTAAAACCATCCATTTAAAAGTTATGAAACTTACAAGGATTGATTTTAAAATCTACACAATCCAGAGATCTGTAAAATTAGGCTGAAGAGGCAGTTACACCAAAAGTAAAAATTGATTTCTCTCGTGATGCCTAGAAATTGGTTCTAACTAGTCACATATATCCAAATTTCATTTTTCTCAGTTTCGAATTTTCAACCAATTGGTTCTAACTAGTCACTTATATCCAACTTTCGTTTTTCTCAGTTTCAAATATTCAACCATAATCCCCTTTTTATATACACAAAACATGCATCCATCAATGAAGAAGAAAAATATGTATGCTAGGAATCGTATCATGTTCTTATGAGAGTAGTTGAATATTGGCTTGGGACTAAATTAAATCCAAAACATGACTTAGAGCAAAAGGTTTTGTGAAAATGAAAATTTCATAAAAGTGTAATAACTCTAAAGATATTTTCGAATTAGGTATTAAATCAAAACTATTTAGAAAATTGGACTTTACTCAAAAGTATCATGAAGGGTACACAATACTAAAGTGAAATTTTGAAAGCAAGGTTAAAATCGATTTTTTAATTAAATTTTTATTAACTTGAAAGCCGTGTAATGAACTATTAGGAACCTAGTATTTAACCTTCCTAAGCCAATAGACTCTCAAAGCAACACTTCGTGAATCAATTGGGGGGCATTCAAATACCTCAAAATAGCTTACATCAAAAGCTTAGAGAGTCCTAACAACACTTGACAATTTTGACATTTAAGGCTTCCCTGATTTATTTTGGACTATACTTATCACTAAAAGTTGCAAACTAAAATTTCTATGAAAACTGACTCAATATACTTCACACTAAAAATGCTAAAAAATCCTAGAAAATCATTTTGGGCATCACTTTAATTTTTTAATTGGACGTTACTCCATTGCATGACATATCTAAATGGCTTATGTTGCGGATTCTTTTCCTGGTTTGTCTAGAACTTCCACCAGATGAGCCATATATGGTCAAAAAGCTTATTTAATCTATTTTAATTAAGAAAATGATTATCCCCCTTGAACATAGGTCGCTTTAATATCCAACCACTGAAACTGAGCGATTCAAATAGCTCTTGTTGTGGAATGTCTTTTGGACTCATCCAACTGTGAAATCAAGCTTTCGAAAGCTCACTTCGAAGCTAAATTATTGGGGATGATACTAAGAATAATAAAAATTTAATACCACAAACAATATATATGAAAATATTTATTTCATCAAAACTATTGTGCTGGAAATCAGCATTGATTCAAAAACAATATGTGTGCCTAAATACTTATCACGAATTTTTAGACTAACCTCTGACCACTCGAATGTCCATTGGTTGAGCACTAAACATTCTTGGCATGTCAAAGGGACAAAAACAACAAAAATCACACTAATACTCTTCCTAAAGCTCAAAATATTGCAACTTGGGTAGTAGTTGAAAGTCATGCAAATGACTTATTTTATGCTTTTTTATAACTTAGCTAATCTAAACAAATGAGAGCCACATAAATGCCACCCACTTGAGTGCTATAATAACAATCAAATAAACACTAGACATGCATATTAAACACACACAAAATACACCTAATGGCTCCCATTAATGCTCCTCAAGTTCAAGCTTAAAACACTTAGAGAGTATTATTTTTAGCTCCATGTTAGCTCTAAATTCAAGCATTTTGTTCGATATCTCCAAGCTGCTATCAAAGAAACTTATTTAGTAAGTGTGAACTCAATCATTCATTCAATGAGCTAAAGCCTAAGCTTGCAGGTTTTTCTTTTTTTGGTGAAAAATAATGTTTACTCAAATAACACAAGCAATTTCACAAACATCTAGTAAACTAATTAACATAACATTTAACAAACACATGAATCAGGATCAATCAAAAACAAAATTGTCTTGGTTGAACTTAAAAAACCAAGCCATGCTCATCAATGCAAACAGTCTCATCAAATTCTCAACGATTCTTACTCAAAGCATGCAAAATAAAGCTTAATTCAACTTAATCACGTGATTAGCATACAATGTCATGATCTTCATTATTCAAAGATTAGATCTAACACATCAACATCAAATTTCATCAAATTAAACTTCAATTTCAGCTCACCTTATCTAGATCTAACTATGATTATCAAAATTACATCATAACATGATCAACAAGCAAGAACCAAACCTAGATCTAGCCAAATTCAACTTGGTCGAATGCTTTCCATGCTTTTTCTAGTTGGCCAAAATTAATTTCATCTCATGAGCTAAGGATTTCATCTTTGAATCACATGACTCTAAATGCATAAATCCTAGTTTAGTTTAGCCTAAATTATCAATATTTAACAACGAAAAGCTAACTAAAACTAGATCTAAGCAGTTGACATCGTTCGAAAATCATGATTTCAATAATCCACATGATTCAAGTTCAATTTCGACATATAATCATCAAATTATGCTTTAATAATCACAAAATCAAGTTATATCTAACTAAATCATGATTTCAACATCAATATATCAAGGATAACAAGAGGTGAAACATGGAAATCAATCAATCATGGTAGTTAAACAAGAACAAGAGAGATCAACAATGATTTCAACTTAAAGATCATGTAATTGAGCTGAAAATTAAAAGATTACAGAAGAGAAATTACCTTCTTAAGCTTTTTTCTTCAAAAAAAACGAGAAAATTTGACAGAAATTTTTTTAAGTGTTAAAAAATGTAATTAAATTGTAAAGTTCCCCAGATGAAAAACCAATACCTTTATATATAGACTTTAGGTGGGTGAGCTAACTCTAAGTCACCTGTAGGTGACCCTAAAACTACCTACTAACCACTAACTTCCTACCTAGGTGGAAATGATTGCTATACCCCAATTAGATTAATGAGCTCATTTTCCTTATCACATGGTAAAATTCAGCAAAGGCATATTTGTTGCCTAATTTTGTAGATCTTTTTATTACATTCAATTGATCATAATACATACTTATAAAAATTCAATTAAATGTTTCTTTTCGTACTAAAAATATCCCTTAATGATCTTCCCTCAAAAAATTTAGAATTCCATATCTCGAACCTCTCAAATTAAGCCCTTTAAAATTCTTGGCACCTTAATTTCTAAGGTCTTTTCATAGCCATCCTTAATTGCATTTTTTGACCTAAAGTCCATATTTAATTTCATTTCAGTGCAATAATTTTGAAATCCAAATTTAGAATTCTTCCAATTTAAAAATCAACCTTTAGGCAATATTGTTGATTTTTTACAGTTAACTTTGCCGACAATTGACTTTTAACTTTCTGTTGACTTTTAATTTTCACCTTTAGAACAAGTCTCTTTTTTTTTTCCAATTGACTTTAATAACCACTTTAATGATCTCAGGAGACATATTCCAGTCAACAGTTATCATACTCGAATTTTTGATACTCGAGTTTTGATTTCTAAATCTAACACTTATCCCCAAATCAAACAATTAAGCCCAAATGCCTTGTTTTATTAAACTAAGCTCATGGAAACATTCCAAAAAAATAAATTAGACATTTTTGTCATCAATAACTCATCTGAGGGGACTTGTACCTAGAGAGTGTTAATGTAAGCCTTGCAAGCTAATCGCTTTAGTTTGTACTACACTAGCTGTTAGTAATTTAATGTAAAATACATTATGATTTAATTAAAATAATTTAAGGTATTTTTTTATCCATAAGATTATTTGATAATGGTTATTTAAGTAGATAAAGCCATGAGACACATTGGCCTTGCAAAAAGAATTACAGCGTGTTACAATTATGAGATCCTTATGCATCAAAGCCGTGTTTTAAATAATGTTCCTAGTCATCGTATTATCAAAATAAGGCATTGGCAATGCATATAGACTAGTATATGTTAAGCTTCCATACATTCAATGTATACAACCGATCTTATAAATTGAAGTATAAAGATACTTCAGGATAGCATGTAGGTGCTTATTATAAGACCAAGCTCACTAAACATGACCCACTATGAGAATTTCATTTATTATTTCATTCAAGTGTCTATGAAAATACTCTTATGTGTCAGTAGTATAAATGGCCCTTAAACTTGTGACACTATGTCACCTTGTATGTGGATTCTCATACTTAAAGATCATCACGAACGGGTCCATGAAAGAGGGTTGCTTATGGTAAGTTGGTTTTGGGTATAACATGAAGCATACTAAAGATGGACGAGTGGTTTAAAGAAGATTCATCACCCCAAGTGATATAAGGGACATATCTTAACTGTTCCTAGTGTTGCAACATGGCTTGGATACAAATTCTGACCAGCTGAACTTAAAAGGCTAGTATATCCCTCATGCCTATATATATATATATCATTATTTTATTTTTTATTTTAGGGGCTATATCATTATTATTTTTTTTTATTTTTCGTGTTTGGGGGCAAGTCATCAAGATGAAATACTTGCTTAATTTAACCCTATATAGGCATTATGAAATGATCATTTATTTTGGAGTCACCACGAAATCCATTTTGGCTAGGTAAGATTGGTCACATATCGGAGTTTATATTTCGAGGGTTATGAAATCCCTAAGAGCAAACTCTAGATCTATGATAATACCTTAGATCACTTGAAAAGGTCTGAAAGTCGATTACAATCACAAGTAAGGATTGATCCCCCTTATGATGCCTGATAATCGATACCTTATTAATTACATGTTAACTCAAGTTTTGAGTTTTATTCGATTCCATTATTTGATATTTAATTGTAATTCTCATGTATTAAAATAATATTCTAAATTTATTATTCTGTATAAAAAAATTAGGTTTTTAATATTTTTAAAATCAAATTATCTTCTATACCCCACTGGAGAGCCAAAGGAATACGAAAAGTTGAGATACTTTCCATACCTTACTGGAGGATAAGAGGAACAATAGGTTTTTTAAAAAAAAAAATCAAAATATCTCACGTACACCTCTAGAAGACTAGAGGAATACCAGAAGTTTGGTTTCATGAAATTTGAATAATCTCGATTTTCATTTTAAAAAGAATATCTTGTCATTAAAATAATTCATAAAATGCCTCTCATATTCTAGGAAAAATTTTAGTACTGTTTTAATTTTGAGATATTGCCATAATTTAAAAAAAATTAATTTCATAAAAAATTACCCTAAGACTCGATTTAGATGAAAAGTATTAGACTCGACTTTAAGGATCTGAAGTTGGTCAAAGTGACCAACATGTCATTTAAAGTACACTTTCATAATGAGGTATCCTAGTGCTCCTAAAAGACTTGATTTTATGATAAATTATCAAAATGCTCCTAAAATATACATTTGACATGAAATTATCCCTGTAACCCTTGAGGACTCGATAACATCATAAAAAGGTAAACCTATCCCTAATGTATACCTTTCACATGAAAGTATCCCAGTAATCATATAGGACTCAGCTCGAAGGTAAATAATAAAATACCACTAAGGTGTACATTTGACATGAAAGTATCCAGTGACTCTAAAAGACTCAAAAATGATGTAAAAAACAAATATATCCCTAATGTTTACCTTCAACATAAAAGTATCCTAGTAATCTCATAAGAGTCGGTTCTAAGATAAATTACTAAAATACTCCTAAGGTGTATATGAAAGTATCTTGATAACCTTATAGAACTCAATAATGATGTGAAATGACAATTTTACCCTAAATGGGCAACTTACATGACAAATATGACCTAAAGTGCAAAAAATGCTAATAGGTTCCTAAATTTTTTAAAATTGCATATTAGCCCCAAAATAGATAAAAATGCTAGAAATATTTTTGAAATGTCCAAAATACCCTAAATGGGTAATTTTTAGTGAAATTACCTAAATAGCCCTAATTTGCAATATTTTACTATAAGGTCCTTAAATTTTTAAATTTACAAAATAACCCCTAAAATATTAAAAAATACATGAAAAGCACGTAAGAGAATTTAAAATGCATGAAAAATTCACCAAAATTGCTTCAAATCATTCGACTAACCTTGGATCTTCATGAAAAAAATTTGCAAAAATTTCATTTCAGTCTTTAAAGCTAGATCTAATTGCAAAATGGCTTAAAATTTTCAAATTTTGCTAAAATGGGCCAATAACATTTGGCTACGTCAAAAATATTCTTATATAGGTTTGGAAAAAATAGGAAAATTATATAATGATCCCCAGGGATTTAGTTAAGCCAAAAGTGTCCTTAAATGGCCTCAAAAAAATGAAAATTGCATTTTGACTCCATAGGTTTTGGTCAAGCTAAGGAATACCCAAAAATGAGTTTGAAAATTTTGGAAATATGAAACAGCCCCTAGAGGTGCTTCCAGGATCCAAACAACCCTTAAATGGCTTAAAATTAAAGGAAAATTTGAATTTTGACCCTCTAAGGTTTCAACTATTTCAAGAAAGTTCCAAAATGTTTTCTTTTTCATAAATCGAAGCATGGATGCATGTAAAAATTATCGCAAGTTTCTATCAAACTCAAATCATAACATGAATAAGCAACTTCAAGGAAAACACAAACAATCATGCTAGCATAAATTCTGTCACATAACATGAAATGAAAATAAACATATACTTGAACATAAAAAATCAAGAACATCCAAAATCCATATCAACTCATTTGAAATCTTTGATTAAAAAAAATATCTCTGATAATGAGCAACTTAAATCATAGCATGGATAATCAACTTTAAAGAAAACATGGAAAATCATGCTAGCAAAAATTCTATCATATAACATGAAATGAAATTAAACGTATGCTTGAACATAAAAATTCATGACCATCCAAAATTAATATCAACTCATTTACAATTTTTGATTTAAAAAAATTTAATAATAAGTAAGCAAAATGATGAAATCATGAAAGCTTTGTTCATTGCTTCCACCTAATTAAATTAGGTTCATGAAGCTCACTAAAGGGACTGAAAAAAAAACATTTTGAAAATCAAAGAAAAATGAAGATTGATAATATAAAATGAAAATTTTTGAAGGAAAACTTAAAAAAGTACCTTTCTTGAATTAAAACAACTTAATTTCAATATTAAGGCTTTGAAAACTATTTTTTTGCTCTTTTTCGAATCTAAATTTTCTCTCTAAATTTTTTCTTTCTTTTTTTCTTTCCGTGGACAGTGATGAAGATGGAAAATGAAAAAAATCAAGTTCCCCCCTCATATAGGCCATTCGGCCAAGGCATTTTTTCATGCCTATTTTTTTTTGGTAGATATTTAATTATGATAAGAATGAATTAATTTTTTGTCATCTTGTGTGAGTCATTATGGATGACTCATCATTTAAATGATAATCAAGATAAGATCATGTAATAACAGAGTTAGGATCAGACTAAATTAGTTAGGGGAAAATTGAATTCCAACCAAATTAGTTTGCATGAAACTAACTTATCAAATTCTAAAATTAGAAAAAAAAATAAAATTAAAATTAATAAACATATACTAAATTTTGGAATTGAAAGGAATAAAATCAAAATAATAAAAAATCTTGATTGAAAATTCTAAACTTGTAAAATTTTACAAGAAAAATCCTTACAAAAGAAAATTAATATTTAAAAAAATAAAAAAACTCATAAAATAAATTACAGTTTCAAAAATTAGTATGAATTTGATGAAAGTATTTGGAGAATTTCAAAAATTCTAAACTTAGAAAAATTTTACATAAATATTTACAAAGTAGAAAACTTCGTATAATGGAAACAAGAAAATTCCAACAATACTTTCAAAGTTATAAAAAATAATTTTAATTCAACACATTATTCCAGATATTAATTAATAAAAATGAAAAAGATGAAAACCTAAAATCTGGAACAAATTTTATCTAAAAAAATTTCACAAGCATAACACTCATGATACTGTGAAAAATTCAATTTCAAATAATAATTTTACAACTTGACACCTTGTTGTATAAAATGCCAATGTTGATTTTTTCTTAAATATTTTTATTTTTCAGTGTGAGTATTCGCATAAACACTACATGGGTATCAATAAAAATATACGATAGTTGACTCTTAAAATTTTATGAGAAAATCTTGAAAAAATTCCTAAAAATATGAAATTTGACCATACCATCATATGCAAAAATGAATTTCAAAATTTAAAAAGAAAAAACTTAAAAACTAATTTTTTAGTGCTAATACTACATAGCTCTTGGTAAAGATATATGATAATGAATTATTAAAATTTTTACAAACAAAATCTTGAAAATTTTTTAAGAATGAAAATTTTAATTGTGATATCATTTTGAGAGATAAATTTCAAACTTTGACAAGAAAATATTTAAAAAAGAATTTTTCTCTTGAATATGCATACTTTTTATCCAAGATTTACTCTTCTTGACCTTTGAAACTGCATATTTTCTGTCATAGCATGGGCGACCATTTAAGTATGACCAAATAGCTGTTAAAAATGCCTAGCCCACCTGGAAGAAGTTAATTTCTACCAAGGTGGCTGCTAAGTTCTCAATCTTAGATATTTAGAACTATCAAAAAAAGCGGTTAGGACAAAATTAGGTGCCTACACCTAGCCCGTGTTAATTCAAAATCCTTGGCCAAGGCAATATTGACTATGGAGTTAACACATAAAGGTTGTAGTGGAAATGGTTAAGAGTAAACACTGCACCAAGCTCTTACCTATTCTAAGATATATGATGAAAGAATTGAATTGTACTAAGATATTGTACACTAAAGGGCCTATCAAAACCACTTTGAAACTCCTTGCACGTCGGGTGGTCATAATGCACTGCTATATATCAATCTTCGTCTATAGATATAATTACTCTTAACCCAATAATTTATATTTATTACTAATGTGATAGAGGCCTAATGGTCCCACTCATTGGGGTGATTAGCGGAAATTAAACTAAGTCTGGGCATAATTACCTAAAAAGTAAAAGTTACTCGGGCCCAATTTTAATTATTCAATAGCCAATGGCTAAGTGCTGTTAACCATAAATTTGATAAGACTTCAATGCTAGGTATTTAAGCCACATTTTGGCATCACTTGTATAGTAGAATTAAGACATTTTGGAGTTTTGCATCACCTCCTTTCTAACTTGAGAAAAATTGATTTCTCTCTTTTCCTTTGAGATTTGGTGTCTGGATTCTTTGCAAGTGAAGGTTTTTGAAACCTAATTCGCTAGCATGGTTATTGGCATTATACGGTCTTAACCTTGCCAAGCTTTTTTGAGTCATCTGTGTAGATCACTTTTAGAGGCTAAATGCTTGGATGGCTTTGGTTTGCAACAATCGGGCTCATGTACAAGAATGAAACAGAGGTCATTATAAATTCATTGGAATGGGTTTCTATGTAATTGACAGATGATTTTTCAAATCTTATATTCTTTTTTGTTTATTTGGATCGGTTAAAAGCACGTAAGTTAGTCCATGGTGACTGTTTGGTGTGTTCTATTACGTATTCTATATGTAGTTTTTCCAAATGTTTTAATTTTTGTTGTAAATTAACTTACCCAAATTCAAATAGTAGAGATATGATGTTTGAGATCTGATCCTATAGAAAATACCAATCAACTAGTAAAACTTGAAAAAAAAGTCAATTAAGGGGCTTATACAAAATAGGTTGTCTATAATGATAGAGATTTATTGCTAGTCTAGATTAAATTTTATAATTTTAGACATCAATACCTTACTTCAAAAGTTTTCATCAAGTGAAGATATTTTGTATTTTGTATAATTTATCATAGTGGTTTAATTTAAATTCTAGGTTTATTGACTTAAGAATTTGAGGTTTGCAGTTGCAATATCATACACTCATGTAAATATTGTAGACACTTGATTTTATCCAAGCCCTTTTTAAACAAACCGTGTCCAATCGGGAACTTTTAGATAAAATGCACCCATCTTTCTCCCTTGAATAATTTCTATCTTAAGATTTAATTGAAATGTAATAAAATAAAAAAGGAGAATGATTGTCGATTGCCGTGTTATTAGGCATTATAGGTGAGACAACAGTAGGAGAAAAATTTTTGAGGGAAGATTTGAAATGCTTTGGGACCATATTGAAAAAAATGTAAAAAAAATTTGTCATTTTTATGAAATTCATGAAGATATATCGATATATTTCATTAATAATCGATACATCATTGTGTTTTAATCATTCCAGGCTACAAGGCCATATTGTATCGATACAAGGCTTATTGTATTGATACAAGGCTATATTGTATTAATACAATGTCATGTTTTTCATGAAGTTTTGGTTTTAAAAACTATTGTATCGATACAAACACCTATGTATCTTTACATGAAAATTTTCTTCATAAACAAGCTTTATCACCTAAGTTTTCTTACATTTTTTCCCTAATGGCCTTGGAGCACTTCATAACCATGGAAGAAGTTCTTCACAAACATTTTACATTGAAATATAGGCAAAAGAACCACTTACATGGATTAAGTTATTAAGCTTAAATGAGCTTTGGATAAATGAGTTAATGCTCAAATCATACATGGGAACTAAATGGCATCTAGGTTGGTTTTTTTTAATACTATTTTGAGTCTACTTTAGCTGAATTTTAGTGAATGGCTATTTTGAGTTAATGTTAAAACATCTTTCTTACATATAGCCAAGATATGGCCATTTACAGTGAGGGTTCTCTTTAAAGGCATGTAGCTGAGATTGTCCACCAAACTTAGCTAAAAACATGCTCCATTTAGAAGGGTTTCAACTCTTGATCAGACCGCCTAGCCCTGTAGAGAGATTACTTGCAAGCAAGTATGGATTTGTTGTCAAGAAATGGGTGGTAGGGCATGAGGATGAGAGGTGATTAGCCAAGGGAGGTTTTAGACCTCTCAGAGCATCCAAAATAAAAGAGATAGCTAGTTCTCAGCTGAACTTCAGTAGAATAAAAAAAGGCAAAAGCAAAAAAAGAAAAAGAAAAAAAAAAGCATAGGTTTTCTTCAAGCTTCAGAACTAAGGTCATTTTTCTTTGAATTTCTACTTTCATCTCATATCTTTTCTTCCTCTTTATGTGAGCTTATGGATCCTAAGCCATGCTTAGGTGATGGTTTGAGCTAAAATTGTAAAGCCATGTCCATGCATCTTTCTACAAGAATTTTTGTGATCATGGCAACATCTACATGCAAAATGATAAATTCATTTACGTTTATGCCATATTTGTATGTTTATTAAGAAAAATGTTTATGGGTGTATCTGTGATTTTAGAAACCTTAAGTTATTAAATTTTCCACAATGTTTTCTTGTATATTAAAGATTATTATGTCATTGGTACATTTAAGTCATTTTCTATGATTTAGAAATTATTAGATCACTTCATGTATTTTAGAGATATTAAAGTTATTTTCCATGATCTAGAAAGATTTTTGTCATTACATGCATTTTAATGGCATTTTAGTTATTTTCCATGATTTAGGTGTTTATTATGTCAATTCATGCACTTTAATGTCATTTTAGCAAATTTTCATGATTTAGGACCATTTATGCATTCTCATGTATTTTAGGGTCATTCTAGTAATTTGCTATATTTTAGGACCATTTATACAATTTCATGCATTCTAAAGTCATTCTAGTGATTTGCCATGTTTTAGGATCTATTATGCCACTTCATGCATTTTAGGACTATGTTAGTCATTTTCCATGATATAGGGATTATTATGTAATTTGACATATTTTAGAATCATTCTAGTCATTTTCCAGGAATTAGGAACTATTATGTAATTTCATATATCATAAGGCCATTGAAGTAATTTGCCACGTTTTAGGGACATTTATACAATTTTATTTATTTTTGAACCATTTTCATCATTTTCTATGTTTCAAAGACTATTATGTAGTTTCATACATTTTTAGCCATTTTAGTCATTGTTCATGATTTAGGGATTATTATGTAATCTTAAGCGTTTTAGCACTACTTCTAACATTTGCATGCAGTTTGGGATCATTTAAGTTATTTCATGCTCGTTAGGGACCGTTAGCAATTTCTTTGTATTTTAGGGTCATATAAGTTATTTTCATAAGTTAGGGACCATCTAACATATTCCATGCATTTTAAGACCATTTAGGATAGGTGGCATAATTTAGGGTCATTTTAGAGATTTCCATCACTTTAGGCTTATGCGAGAATTTTCATGTCGATGCATGTTCTTTAGAGTCTTTTAGGTGCTATTATGCTAAAAAACTAGTATGATATTATCAGTTATAATACGAGTTTTAAATACAATTCGAGGCAATATCTCTAATTAAAATAGTCCAAAGGCGTAGTTCTAGTATATGAAAGTCACCTCATTGATTATTTGTTACAAAAGAATACTCTCCTCCTTAAACAAGTAAATCAGAATTTTCAATTTTCTCGAGAAACAAAACTTTTGTAATCCTCTAAGTTTTTCTAAAATGGTGTAAAAAATATTTTGATTTCAAAAATTAATCAAAGCCTAATTTATTTGGAACTGAAAAAATAATATTGATTATAAATATTTCAAAATATGAGAATTATAATTAAGTATCAAAAAATTAAGATCAATTTTAATCAACTTTAGGATAAAACATGATTAATAAGTACTGTTTTATGAGCCTTGTGAAAGGGACATGTCTCACTCTATGCATAACCGACTCTGAACTCTTTTCATACAAATCTCTCGTTAATACATAGACTTCGAAGTTTATTTCGAGGATTTCATAGCCCTTAAAAGACGAACTTTAATAGATGACCAATCTCAACTAGTCAAAATAGATTGGTGGTGACACCAAATCTTTTGATCATTTCATAATGATCACTTAAAGTTAAGTTGGATGAGCGATTTTATCTGACAATTAAATCACGTTCCAACATGACAAATAAAATAGTAATTTATCTATCTCAATTTTAATGTGTCGGATCCGCGTTCAGCACGTTTATGACAAATATCATACAGCAAATTTGCAAGCATATATCTAATATTATAAATGGGTTCCTTTAAAGGTGCAAAGTTTAATCAATTCCTTTTTTTTCTTTTACTATTCATTCACTAAAAAAAAGCTAATCAATTCTTTTTTTCTGCTATTTGTTTTTTTAAAAAATAAAAAATAAAATTATAATCATTTTATTTTTTTATTTTTTTATTTTTTAATCATTATGTATATATATTTTTATTTGTATAATTATTTAATCAATTTCGTAGACAATAATAAAATAATTTATGAAAATAAATATTCTTATATATTTCATATTTATAATTAATTAAAATTATTACATGTGAAAAATATAAACCAATTAGGGCAGTAATTTTTTTTTTGGCTATTTGCTTAATTTTTTTAGAAAAGAAATGAAATAAATAAGCAATTATTTTATTTTTTATTTACTTTCTAATAACTATTATATATTTTCATTTTTGTAATTATTTAAATTAATTTAGTAAATAATATTTTAAAAAATTAATGAAAATAAATAATTCTTACATATTTAATTTTTATGTTAATAAAATATTACATTAATTTTAAGGATGCTTAATATCAAATTATAATTTTTATTTTATTTTTTTTCTTGTAGTATCGAATCAAGTGCCTCAATTGATATGAAAATATTGTTTAAAAAAACTCAACCCTAAAATAGCACGGGTCTTATTCTATCCACCCAACATGGAGTTCATTAGAATGTTTCTTTTCAACTTTGGGCCATTTAAAGTGATGGCCCAAGAACTTAACTAGAAATTCTCCAAAATGAATTGTCCCGCTTGTGAATTATGTATTAATTTTTTGTGCCCATTTTATTTCTATATATTTAAGTGTATAGTTAAATCTGTGAAATTAATTGAACATATTAATTAAAAATAATATAAAGAAAACTACTAAATGAATAAATTAAATGATATTTGTTGAAAAATCCCATAAAATAAATATTTACAAAAATATAAGCAATTTATGAAAGAATCCTAAGCCTTCCAAAAATATTGGCGGGCTCCCAAAAATTATTTTTCGAAGAGCATTAATCCTAAATAATTACAAAAGCATATAATGAAATAAATATGCATTTATTAACAATGTAAAAAGTTATCTCAAGCCAGTTTCATTATATATATTGATCTTATAGATTGCATATTTAGGTCCATCAATTGCACTTAAAAAATATTTTTATGATATACATTATGTAATTATAAATAATTCTATATATATATATATATTTATATTAATCTTACATATTATTAAAATTATCATCTTCAACAACCTATAGTTATATTAGTGTTATATTGTTAACATATATTAAGAATTCAAAATTTATTTAAGTAAATAATTTTAATTTGACCCATGAAGCGAGGGCAGCATGCTAGTTATTAATCAATTCAAGATTGAGTTAAATAGAGATTATAACAAAATCATGGGAAAATAACAAATTAATGAAAACGAAAAGCTTTTGTTTCTCCTTTTCATTTTTCATGAGCATAGTGTAGCTAGTTTTGTTGAAGGAAGAAGATATATATGGAACCAACAACTATTGATTCTTAAGAAAATATATATACAAATTTTCTTAGTAGGGCAGATTTCTTTGCTTTGGCTTAATCTGTCAATTTCTAATACAAGTGAAGTATGATTCAATTTCAAGTATTCAATTATACCCTTTTGTTCCATATACTTTCTCTCTTCTTGCTAGCTTAACAATCTATTTTTCTCTAGTTTTCCTACACCAGAACCTTGATTGGAGGAAACTTTCATTTTCATTGCTATTTTGTTTTCTGTGTTTTTTTTTTCATATATATAAATGAGGTCGTAATTTGAAAATAAAAGAAGAGATTGCAAATGTTTAACTTTAAGTTTAAAATTCAAATTAATTGAATATCATTTTTTTTATTATGTGAACCAATTGAATTAAGCCCAAATTTTACGTTTTTCTTTATGCATTTAATTTTTATAACAATTGTGGTTTTGATCTGTAGAATGATAGCTAAACCTAACAAACAAAGTTAGGACAATCATATTTTGAATTTATGTTTAGCAAATGACATAAATAACTTGAGAGATCTCATTAAATTATTATTTAATTAATCCATACTTAATGGAGATTATTAAGTTAGTACGGTCCCTACAATCCCATCTCTTTCAATGATAAGAATAGTTCAATGAATACCATCAGATCCTTTCTTATCTTTCACATATTACAACGGTAATAAGAATAAGAAAAGTCGAAGTTTGATTATAAATAAATTTAGAGAACCATTCGAAAGGTAAACACATCGAATAAGGATGTAAATAAATAAAACACAATAATTCTATTATTCAAATAATAATTTTATAATAAATAAAATAAAATAATTTTGTTTTATTATTTAAATAATAATTTTATTAGGTAAGTTCAGATGATCAAAAATCTATTTTACATCAAATTTATTGAATCAAACGAATAACCTAACTCTAAAACGGATGTAGTACTGAACTCTTGGTGACATAATGAACGTGTGTCATCTCGAACCAAAGCCCCTAAATACACAATTGCAACTGTACTTAATTTGAAGTTTGATAACTGAACGAGGGTTTTTAGGTTTGGCAGATTATTAATTCCAAGGTCGAACCCTTTACAAACCTTTTAACATTTTACCTTCTCCTATTGATAGCTTCGCTAATATAATGTTAATTATATTCCTGAAAATAGGTTACTATGGACTCTTTTATTTTAATGTAGATAGTGCTCGACAATTTTCTGGACATTAATTCGTAATTCATACGGATCATATAATAAATTGATTCTCAACATTCGTATAAAATCTGTAAAGAATCATAATGCATTTGTATCATATATATATATATATATTCGTATTTTAGGCATATATATAAATTTTGATACGTTAATAATTTAATTTATATGGATTTGTTATGTTCGTTTATTTGTATAATGTTTTAATTTTATTCGATGTTGTGTTATTGTTGCATTATCATGTTATATTCAAAATTATCAGGTCTAATTGTAACTATTTAAATAATTCTCAATGCTGTGTCATATATCTATAATAATTGAGATTTATTGCTTGTCTAAAATAATTTTATAATTTTAAATATTTATATCTTACTTTAAAAGTTAACATCAAGCAAGGATATTTTGTATTTTATATGATTTATTATAATAGTTTAATATTTTTAAGTTCAATGACTTAAGAATTTGATGTTGCAGCTAAATTATCATGTATTAACGTAAATATCATAGCGAGGTTACAATCGTCTATCTACTACTGTATATGGACTCACTTTAAAAGACTTTAACCAATTCTTTCTCTTTTAGTATTATTTACTTTAAAAAATCAAATCAATTCTTTTTTTGGCTATTTCTTTAAAAAGATAAAATAAAATAAAATTTTTAACCATTTTATTTATTTACTGATCTGCTTTTTAATTATTGTGTATATATTTTCATTCCTATAATTGGTTAAACAATTTGGTAAAAAATAATTAATAAATTAATAAAAATAAATATCCTTACATATTTAATTTTTTATAATGAGTTAAAAATTATTAAATAATTAAATGGTAGTTGTTAAAAATCACATAAAATAAATATTTTTAAAAATTGTAAGCGATTTATAAAGAAAAAAAATCCTAAGCCATTACAAAAATATTGGCGGACTCTCAAAAATTATTTTTTCAAAGAGCATTAATCCTAATAATTACAAAAGCACATAACAAAAATTAATATATATTGGTTAACATTGTAAAAGTTATCTCAAGCAAGTTTCTATATATATAAATATTGATTATATAAATTCGTATTTCGATCCATCAATTGCACTTAAAAAATATTTTTTATGATATACATTATGTAATTTATAAATAATTATTTTCAATATTTTTTTTTATTTTAATCTTGCATATTATCAAAGTTTTCATCTCCAACAAACTATATTTACATTAGTATTATATTATTAACATATATTAAAAATTCAAAATTTATTTAAATAAATAATTTTAATTTGACCCACGAAACGAGGGCAGCACGCTAGTTATTAATCAATTTGTGATTGAGTTAAATAGGGATTATAATAAAATCAATTTTAACTTGGTTAAATTATGTGAT
>JAQSVH010178676.1:0-14953 GCA_029448705.1 Adansonia digitata
AAAATGAAATAAAAGATTATTTTGAAGAAGAAGAAGTATCTTATTCCAAATTAAGAAATCATTATGGGTTAAGACAAAAAATCTTTTGACATTATGAAATGAATGAATGAAAAAACTAGTCGAGGAATCGTTATCAATACAGTCTATTTCAAAATAGTAGCTTAAATTAGCACCAAGATAGTGGCAAAATAAAGTTAATCAACACTATCTATCTCAAAATAAAGTTTAATAAAATGGAATTCAAATGAAAAAGAAAAATTAATTCATTATAAAAAAATGATTTGCGATCAAATAATTACCTCACACTAATTAATTCATTAATTAATCTATATTTTATTTATTATATTACTATAAATGATGAGATTTTACCATTTTTGCATGTTTGCGAAAAATTAAAAGTAGGTACAAATTCTCTCAATTTATGTCTTACCATACAATCCATGATACAAATAGGCAAATGCTCTTTTCCATTATGAATAGTGATAATACAACCGATCATTATGGGTCTAACGGTAGATGCCCTGGACCAAGTTATTTTTATTTTCTTTTTTCGTTTTTATATTAAGTCTTTCGATTTTTTTAATAAATGATTTGCTACAAAAAATTTTTTTTTAATGAAAGCCTCATTTTTAATTTTTAATATTTCATTTTAATAATTTAATAATATTTATTTATTTTTTGTAAGGATGAGAAGAGAAAATCATTTTAAAAAATAAATAACTTAATATATTTTTAACGTTTATACTGTACTATTATATGTGTTTATTCTTTACACGATAAAAATAACGTAATATATATAAATATAAAATTAATATATATTATATAAATGAAAAATAAATCAAGTCTAGGCCTTAAATTTTGAAGCTAAATCTCAAGCCGTTTTGAAAAATAAACTTTTTTTTTACATAAGTTTATTATTCGAATTTAATATTTTTTATTCAAACATTTTTAAATATTTAATGAATCATCGAGCTTGGATAGATAATTTGATTCATAAATATTTTTAAATGTGAGCTATTTTAGAAGTATTTTAAAGAAATTTTTTTTTTTTTTGTTTCATCAAGAGACTGGATTTTGGAGATCGAAGTTTTTATTTTCACCAATCGGTACGCTCACGCATTTGGGCTTTTATTACGGAGAAGGTTGATGCCTAATGGGCGTTACAAAGCCGTATCTAGGGTTGATTTGACGTCGAGACGCTGAAGTTTCCGCGTTGCCCTTTTCCTATATAAGCTCCAATCGCGACTAGAAGCAAGAAACAGCGCGGTCACTTTCGGCCAGGGCTTAAGATTTAGATCATGTCAAGGTGACCGAAACCAAACAGAAGGGAACCAATTGGGGAAAGGTAGTGATAGAGATATCACCTTCGTCGGCAAAGAAAAACATGAGGTTTAAAAACCCGACATGTAAGTCGGAGAAGAACGAGGAAGAGGCAGAGGACGGGACTCCCCTGAGACCCACATTTTGTCTGAAAAAGAAACGTAGACTTGAAGCGCATTGAGGAGATGGAGGATTGCTTTATTCTTGATTTTAACCCTTTTGATTCTATTGACATTGCCAAACTATCCGTCGCCAACGACGGCGATGATGTTGATCTCTCTCTCTCTTTCGTCGCCGCAAGGGGCCCGCTTTTTTCTCTATCACTGTCTCTTTAAATTCAATTTCTTGCAACAATGCTTTTGCTTAGTTGCTGAGGAAATTTACAATGAATTATTATGTTAATTGACAAAAGTTGTTTGGAATTGAGTAATAACTTGAAAAGTAGTTTAATTTATTTACGTAGTTTTTGCTATTTTACCCATTATTGACCCAGAAAAGTGCAACATATTGTAACATCAATGATTTGTTTTTGTTTATCTTTTCTTCTTCTGGATGTTCATTAGGTGGCTTCTAGAGATTATCCGCATTCAGGGCATCTTTGTCTCCAATTTCCCTTCGATACAACGCCTCATGAGAGACATTGTGATCTGGTACGTAAAAACACTCTTTCACTCTTACCTATGATGAGTAATGTCGGATGTAGAGTGTACCCGATTTTTTTTTTTTTAAGTTTTTCTATACATTTGAATATAATTATACTCGTATCTATAAATATATGTTAAAAAAATTTCAAATATGAGTATACTTTAACCAAAGTGAAAAATTCGGTTAACAGCACTTTTTGGTTTATTAAATGCAGTGCTACTGTTATGTTTGAGATTTAGCTGCTCCACGTGAATGTTGGATGACACATTGTCATGCTTCAGAGCATGGTGAGGATTGGAAGTCTCAAAGGAATTTGAGGATACTGAAGGTTCGGCCTCGGAAATTATGAAGAAGCTCTCCATTCTATGCCTGGCTTCCTTCAACATACACAGCGCTTTTGTTAATGTTTTGCTGCAGTTAATACTGCGTATACGCTCAAAGAAAAGTGAATTGGTTTGCCTTTACTTGGACAAACTCATGCTCAGAGTTCGCTGGTTTTTTTTTGCCTCTTTGGACGATTGAAATTGGCTTCTAATAAGTCATGAAAAAGCTAATGTCTAAAGTCTAGACAGGGACGTGTACTAATTCGGATGGTTTATCATGTTACACTTGTAAGGATAGATAGAAGCAATGTTAAGTGAATGAAATATAAAGTATTCATTTGAATGAAGGAAATCCATTTTAATTTGTGGGAAGAAGAATACCAATTTTTTTTTTTTATAAAAAAAATATAATTTAATAATTAAAAAAATTTGTAAATGTAAAAATTTAAAATTTAAGTTTATTGAAATTATCCTTTAAAGATGATGTCATAAATTGATTGTACTAAATTCAGGATTTAAATATCAGCAACTTTATTTCTTTGTCACTAAGCTTGAAAGTTTAGGTTTACTTACCGCTATAGCCGATACGCTTGGAATCCAGGGAAATGTTGAAAAGTTGATGGAGTTATGCCTATTGACCAAGCGGGACTGGCGACACTTTCGATTGAAGTTCTTCCGTAGAGATCCTTTCTTTCACGCGTAAACCAGGAGTTATTCTTGAGTCACTTTGACAGTCAATTGACAAGTGCAAGACAACTTGTTTTCATGCTCGACAATCTTTGTCCCTTTGAAGTTTGGAGCAATTTTAAGTAAAAAAACCATCCCCATATTCATTTATTCGATTAATTGATTTTCTATTCATAAATAAAAAAAATAATTATTTAAATTAATTTAAATTTTATTTTTAATTGATTTTTATTTTTATAGTATTAAAATAAATATTTTATTTTTAAATTAATGAAAAACTTAGCTTTTTTTTAAAACTATTTTACATTTAACCGTAAACCATGTATATATATATATATATATATATATATTTCATAGGTGGAGAACTTGCAGCAAGGATCCTCAAACGGGCCGGTAGCCCAATAAAGGAGAAACCCTCAAAACAAAACTAAAAGCCCTACAGCTGGTTAAGGCCCGCTGGAGTGAGAGCTCGCCTGAATCTCTGAATCTCTGAGTCTCAGATTATCCTTTTCTTATTTTGGTTCCCCCAGACAGTTGGCGAAAACCCCTATCTAAAGAACGAGAATAAGCATGTCGCCTGGTCCTCTGGTGGAGGCCGCACAGCCTGAGACTGAGCAGGTTCCTTCTATTGAGGAACCCAAGAAGGTGCCCCAGGTTTCCTTTCTTCTTCTTCCTCATTTATTTTTTTAAAAAGTAATGATGGTCTCGTTTGCAGAGCTAGGAAGAGGCTGTGGTTGAGGACATCAAGGAAGATGACAAAGAAGATGATGATGACGACGATGAAGATGAAGATGATAAGGAAGATGGTGCCCAAGGTTTCTTTTTAATTTTTTTTCCCATCCAAGTTGTTACTTGATTCATTTCATTGCTAGCTGATTTCAAAATTTGGGTTGGCTTCAAATGTATTTTTATTTCATTGTTTATACTTTTGTAGTGATTTCAGTGATACTTTATGAATTAGCGGAAAATTTGCTCTATCATTATTGGAATTTGTGCTGTATATATGCTTAGCTTTTCCGTTTGGGTGTTTATTTCAAGTATTAAATGAACTTATTTAAATTTGTTGTCTAATGTCTTCTAAAAATTGCATGGTTAAAAGTCTCCGCAATTGCATTTTCTTGACTTCGTTCGTAACTTTTGGAAAGTGTAATATCTTTTGATATGTCGATTTCTGCTTACTGGTTAGCATTGAGCAGCTGAAATCCCTTGTTATCCATGCAAGTACTTGCCACAACTATTCTTCGGATATATGATTTGTTACTTACTATATATGTCGGCATTTCTATGTTCACGGGCGTTAATTTCTTACGACATATGTACTTGATGTTATCTCTGACTTTTTTAGCTAATTGTGATTATATTTCTACACAGCCATTATAGTTTGCTTGAAATATTGGTTGCAGGTGCAAATGGAAGTTCGAAGCAAAGCAAAAGTGAAAAGAAAAGCCAGAAGGCGATGTTAAAGCTGGGCATGAAACCCGTTACCGGCGTAAGCAGGGTCACCATAAAGAGAACCAAGAATGTATGAATTCTCCGATTTTCTTTTCATAGTTGTTTCGTTGCCTCATGAATGGTACTATAACCTAGTTTCAGTTGGGTTCCGATCCTTTTTTTCATCTCCAAACCAGACGTATTCAAGAGCCCGAATTCTGAGACCTACGTCATTTTTGGTGAGGCTAAGATAGAGGATTTGAGCTCTCAGTTACAGACACAAGCTGCCCAGCAGTTCAGGATGCCTGAAATGGGTACAGTGATGGCAAAATCAGACACTTCTATTGCAGCTGCTTGAGCATCGGCCGATGAGGAAGAGGAAGACATTGATGAGATGGGGGTGGAGCCTAGGGACATTGACTTGGTCACGACGCAGGCAGGGGTGTCGAGGGGCAAAGCTGTCAAGGCCCTGAAGACTCACAATGGGGACATCGTTAGTGCTATTATGGAGCTTACCGCTTAGGTCGTCTCTGTTCTCGTATCATGCGCTCTTGCAGATTGTCAATGATTTCTTGGACCAGTATCAACAATTTTAATTGTAGTGAGCTAGCTTACCAGCTACTTGGTGCCTAGCTTATCCTTCGATTTTTATCAAATTTTAGACATTTTTCAACTTATGATCACTGTCTCTGACTGGTTACTTACCCTTTTCCATAAGGAATTTTTGCAACGCGCTAGATTGTTGGCAATTGGGAACGTGGAAACAACTGAATTCGTGGATGAATCGATGTTAAGGATATTTGGGATTTGCGTACGTGGGGGAGAGAACACAAACGAGTCAATGTAACTCACTAACTCAGCAAGGTATATGCAAATGCTTGAAGAAATCACCATAAAAAAACAGAGCAAACAAATAAAATAAGATTCCAAAGCCATCACGCTCATACAGACACTTTTACATCAAAGAAAGAAGAAATCAAATTTCCGAATAAAAGTTCCAAGTTTCTCTGCATTCTTTCAATTTACCTAAGGTTGTTTGTTGATCGAATGATAGATGCAAAAATCTAGGATTTTTCGAATCTGTATACCATGCACAACGCGCACACAAACACACACATACATACATATATATATATATATATATATGTATATACCCAGAACAGTGAGAAGAATTCAACATTGAAACTATTTCGGAAGGCAGGGGAAGCTGTAAACCACAAGGTGTGCAACTGCAATTATATTAAAGAGCATAATGTAATTTCTGCTTTTCAATAGACCAATACCACACTAGAAATCACGAAAACATTTGCTAGCTGGCAGACAAGAAACCAAGAAGAATTGAAAAGCTTCAAGGAGAGGATCACACATCAAACAAGAGATTGAAGATACATATTAAGGTTTGATCAAAATAAGTGTTTAAGATCTTTTTACATAGTTGTGTAGCAGTCATGGCTGAACAACTCACAGTTCGTGTTCCACACACACTTCATACAAAAGTTTTAAAGGGAAACAAGATATCATTCACCATAGGTTAACAGTCCGGACCAAATTTAGATTCAACTATTCTATCCTGAAAGCTCCTCTTTCAAAACATGTTCCCAGTCTGAAGAACAGTAGTCATACGGACCTGCAGAGGGTTGATACACAAGCCTGTTGCTCCCAGGAGACTGTATCGCGCAATCACATAACTGTTCTCCAGCATGTTTGGCCGCTTGGTTCTGTGAAAATGTTTCCACATAAACACCTGAAATTCCATCCACTGCTGTGACTTCATCAATGTGTATTTGCTTTCTCTTCCCGGCAAATCCAAGATCAACAACCTCTGGCGGTAGTTTCCTTTCCATCTCATTAGAATCCAAGCCATCAATGTCATTGCTTTTCAGAGTATGGAACCTAGCCACAACAGAGGCTTCAACATTATTTATATGGCAGGCTGTTCCTGGTACGGGGGATTCTTGGGATGGCATGCCTGGGGTTGAAGTATCCTTTACTTCAGGTGCTAATTTGCCAACCTCATCCAAATCCAAAGAAAGCTTGGAGCTAGAGAGTTCATCCAAATCTCTGGCATGAACAGAATTTGAATTGTTAAGCTGCTTTTTTAGTACATAAAATCTGGCTGCTACATCGTCAGCATGATAGCTGGAGCTTTTGATGGGAGAATTTTGATTAGAAAAAGCAGCGACTAGTTCACTCTCAGCTGCTGCTGTTAGTTTCTTATCGGTGTTTACTTCAGCCGAAAATTTAGATCTCGATATATTGTCATCATTTGGTGAGTCTTCTGACAAATCTAAAGCAAAACAACAGGTATAAACCTTGCATCAGATAGCCAACATGAAGGGGTCAATAATTCTTAGCAGAAATTTCTAAAGCTTTTATATTGTGAGCGAGACATGATCCAATGAGTGCGAAGAATAATTTTAACCTTTTTCAGAGCCCAATTTGCATTTTTCCATTTGAACCTTCATGTTATTAAAACGAGCCATGTAATTTATGGAACATAAAGCAGCTTCTGCCTCCAGCCAAAGATTCTTATACAAGAGGACTTGTGGGTGTGCATCTTCCTTTTCATGAAAATTGTCCGTAAGAACCTTCTTTATAGCCTGCAAATCAGCAACAACGAGAGATAGAATATCATTGTTCTTTGAATTTTCATCTCTTTTTTCCTTCCTACCAAAGAAAGAAATGATGAACTGAAACATTATCTATCACAGTACAGACAATGAATCAAATAAGCAAATACCTGGGTCATGTTATCATCTGTCACTTTTATGTCTGTGCCACTCTTGACAGAAACGACATCAGAAAATTTCTCATTTTTCTTACCAGAATGCTTCCTTTTCTCTTGAACATGCTGACTCGGAACATCAATAGCTGCCAGCTGGGGCCTTCCTTTACTTGTGCCCTGAGAAGAAAATTTTCAGCCCAGTGATTAACCAAAAAGGCATTTTCACAGAACTTCTGAAGGAAAAGCATAAGAGCAAACAGAATCACAATTTAGCATTTCAAATTTCTTACAGTTAATTACAAAACAATTAGACAAAATAAAGAAAAAAAAAACAGGGAAGCATACCTCATGAAGCTCACTGAAAAATGATTTTTGTCCAATATTTTTTGACATGCATGTATCAAGATCGTTGATTACTTTTTCAAGGGACTTCAAATCCTTTTCCTTTAATTCACATGTCTCATTGGAGCAGAGATAAAGAAGCAATTCTGACAGCTTTTGCATTGTATATACTAGAGCACTGATGCTGCCATCTGAAACTGGTCCTTTGCCTAAGAGTTTAGAATGCTTAGTAGAAATATCTTCTACAAAGGATGGCAAACAAGAGAGATCTTTTCCAGCATGGCACGACATATGAGATGAACCACAGCCTGAGACATCATTTGTCTTCATCTCAAGAATTGCAACACCAGTCTCAGATGTGCCCAAATTTTTAAAAACCAATCTACCTTCTGCAAGACTTTGTTGGATGCTGCAAGATGTCTTCTCAACCTCATCCACTGACTTGTTGAATAAGACATAATCTTTCTCCTGTTCACCTGCACCAGCAGAGAATTTGATCTCACATGCAGAACTAGGTTTTTTGTGATAGGATCCTGCTTTTCCTGCATCATCAGGTTGATGTTCCCTAGATGACGGGATAGAGACTGACGGCAATGTCAGAGAAGCAACTGAACCATCTTCCTTATTTCCATTTTCAACAGTCATCCTAATTTCACTTTGTTTTTCTGAAGGAAGTTTAACCATGTTAGCAGTATTCATAGGGATAAATTTAGGTGCTTGACCATTTGAACCATCCCATGCTTCAAGGTTCTTTACAAGCTGCACAGAAACAGGCTCAGAAGATCCAAATGGAGAATTATGAGACTCCGGAGCTCCTTTCCAGCAAGGAGAGTCAATAGGAGGGTTGTAATGATCCAAACTCTCTACAGCATTCTCCACAGCAATGTCCGGTTCACTATTATCAATTGCCAAACTGAAATTATCTGGACTAGTATGAGAAAAAGCTACTCCATATTTTGCTCTGGAGAAATGATCAGAAGCGTCCTTGGAGGCCATATTTGATGTTGAAAGCTTTTCAGTCATTGTTTCTGATGATTCCCCAGACAAATAATAATTTCCATCAAGGTGGAAGCTCAGTTGACTAGGGTCAGACGCATTTTTGCTACCAAAGTTTAACAAATAATGAGGTTCCTTCACATTAGAGGGATTGTTGCCAGTCAAATTTGTATCAATTCTATTGATGCCAATGTTAACATTTTTGAATGAAACAGTATTGGATGCTGAAGAGAAGGCATCAACATCCGCTGGTCTAATAGCAATCCCAGGTGAAGATTTCACGGCAGGCATATCACTTGGTGTATTACTGAGCTGTCTCACGGGTTTCTCATATGGAGTGCTTAATGGCACTTGATTGTTCTTGCTATTTGTTAGATTTAAGGGAGGTACCTGCAAATTGGTTTCAGGAAGTGCAGAACTGGGCCTGATAACTGATGTCTTCAAATAATCCACAGGCATGTACGAGAGATTTTGCCCCCGGGCAGGATTACAGTCTAGTTTTTCGAGATTAGGAGGCCCAACTTGCTCTTCCCTACCTAGTGAATAAAAATTATGCGGTGTTTCTTCACATGTCTCTAGGCCACCGGAATGATGAGCTCCTGCAATTGGAGACCAAAAACAAAAAAAGGTTACTTAGCATTCCCACCTGACCTACCTTCATGATATCCTCTAGTCCCCGCTTCCCACGTGCAGCTGTTCCCAAAAAAATGAGTTTGACAATCCAAAAGTATGTAGGGATAGAAAGTGAGTTTAAGCAAATAAAGAGTGAAGATGCATTTTCCTAAAATAGTTGTGATCATGGCAAAATGATAACAGGAATCAAATTTGAAACCCAGCAAAGTGCATGAGTCAGCCAGCTGAGATATAATCAATCATCAACTGAACTGAAATGTTTTATCATGTATAAAAATTAGAAAGTGCATTTGATCACTGAAAGGCAAAAAGGGGAAGCAGTGGAAATGTAACAACCATGTAGAGAGCAGAGAGAAATAGAATAAGAACAAAAGTAAAAGAAAGGGTAAAACTTACCAAGGTTGATATGATCCATGAAAATGGAGGAAGGAGCTACATTAGCCTCCTTGGGATAAAAACTCCCACCAAGCTGAGCCGCCTTCCCTTTCTCCCAATCCCACAAGCCACCACCACTCCATTGAGCTGTACGGTCCAGGCCAGACAAGCTCTGCTCATTGAAAGTTGGCACATGAAGTGTTGGTGAGACATAGGGAGGATAATAGATTTTGGGTTCAAAAAGATCGGAATTTTGGTTATAAGGAGTGGGAATTGGGTCCAAATCCAACTGAGGCAGCTGAGGAGGTTGGGTTGAATTGAAACTGAAAGGATTAGTATCAAGCCAATTCAACGGTTCACCCAAATCAACAAGTGGGGCAGCGGTAGTTTTTGGGGTGGATCGATCAATGGTGAAAGGTTGAGCTAAAGCTGATAAATTTGAAGATCCTCCTCCGCCTCCTCCATGAGCATTCCCACCATAAGACCCAAAACCCATCATCATGTTCTGTCTCAAAACTTAGACCATCTAATCGGAAAAAAAAAAAAAAAGAACCAAAATGCTGGACTTCAGCAAGAACCGACAACAGCTTTTTTCAGACACAGAATAAGTTTGGCATCAGGCTTTGTCTGAAAGAGCCTAAAACTTCATAATTATCATCGGTTTTATCGATCATACCAACGGAGACGAAAGGCGAAGACTCAAAGCGATGACCCAATTTTTTTTTTAACAATTAATGGTCATCACCATCATCATCATCAGCAGCGGTCCGTCACTTGGAGTTTGGAGAGCTGAGAATTGGTTGTTGTACACGAGTCACGAGACTATGTTGTTAGGGACTATTGACTCTTATCCTTTGAGTTTAGTTTTCAAACTGTCCCTACGTGTACGGGGCGGTTTTCTAAAATGATTTTTTTTTATCAATTGATAAAAAATATAAAAAAATAAATATAATTTATTATTTAATTACTTATTACTATTATAAAGAATTAATTTAATATTATAAGTGAATTAAATATCAATTTAATTAATAAAATTAGATACAAACTAAATTATATTTATATTTATAATATAAGTTAAAATTATGGTATTTTACTTTTTTAATTTTGGCAAAATAATTATCCACTTATGCTTAAAAACCTACCCGTTTCTTTAAAAACTACCTAAATTAAAAAAAAAAAAAAACCACTTAAATTTAAAATATATTTTAAATATTTTTCACATAAAACTCATTTCACTTTGAAAAGAAGCTACCCTCTTTAAAAAAAATTGTCTATCTTTTTATATATTAATCTAATAACCTTCTTAATTTTATTTTTAAAATATATATTTTCAATGTCAAATTCTAATTAAAATTAAGATAAAAATATTTATATCTTTTAATTTTTTTATATACATTTATTTTAAAGAAATTATTCATTTATTCTTAAAATTTATCCATTTTTCCAACAAAAATCATCTACATATAAATAGTTTCTATTTTTATTTATAATTTATTTTTTTTTTAAAAATCACTTACTGTGCGGGTTTGTAATTAAATAAGTATTTATATTAATATTTTATATTAAATAGAAAAAAATTAAAGAAAATGTTATATATCCTTTCTAAAAATATTTCGGAAAATACATAAAATTTTTCAACTTAAATAAGTTATTTTTTTTAAAAAATTCACTTACCATGCGGGTTTGTAATTAAATAAGTATTTATATTAATATTTTATATTAAATAGAAAAAAAATTAAAGAAAATGTTATATATCTTTTCAAAAAATATTTCGGAAAATACATAAAATTTTTCAACTTAAATAAGCGCATTATCTATTTTTAAATTTCCAAAGTATACTTTAACCTTAAAAATATTTTCTTAAAAATGTATATAATTATAAATAATAACTAGTTTCTTTATCTCGTGCAATGCACAAGATTTATTATTCATACTCATAATTTAATTTTTTTTTTTTCATTTCATGCTAATTTGTACGTTATTTTAAAAATATATATATTTTAGTTATTATATATCTATACCATGTATATCAATATATTATATATAATGGAGTAAATGAATTTGATGTTACTTCTAACTTGTATACTATATTTGATAAATTGAGTTTATATTTTCAAACTTACTGATGTCATATATATTAATTACAAACTTATTTTTATTACAAACTTTTTTTAACTTGTATCTATGATGTCACTAATGTGTAGTTTAACACTGCTAAAATTTCATATGCACTTACATGTATAACAAAATATAATATATATTATTTCCTTTGTTTGTTTTCATAGTTGGTTTTCTTTCTTTTGATCTCCTTTATGTTTTTTATCAAATATAATAGTGTAATTACATTTTTAGGTATTTTATATATTAATAGAATTTTTTATATTTCTTAAACAAATTAAAAGATTATCATATTTTTTAATTAGATTTTTATTTAAAATATATTTTAAGATTATGTGTGATTTTGATAATTTTATTGTCAAGATTAAAAATAAATAATAAATGAAATGATATTTATTTTTCAATATAAAAGAGATCTAAGTTTGTCAAAAATTCAAAAAAATTACAGAGAATAAAATGTCAATATTTCAATAATTCATATTCTAACCATAGTAAATGAAAATTCAAAATAATATATTTTTAATATCTTAATAGTGTTTTTTTATCCATTATAATTATATATCTAAACAAATGAGTAGAATTTATATATATGACAAATAAAAAAATTCCCCCACACACAAATATTAATATAATGTATGACATAAAAGGAATCAACTTAAAATTATGAATATAAATAAAAATTTTAACACTATTAGGTGACAATTGATGTACTTGGTGTCAGAATCTACAAAGATACTAACCGATAAGCCAAAAAGGGCACTCTCATATTTCTTTCACTAAAAAAATAGTTGTTATATTAGTCTCACTTTTTTCTTTTTCTCTTAAAATTGTGTTTTATATTTTTAAAAAATTCATATATTTGTATTTAATTTATCTTTATTTTGCTTACAAAAATCCCATACAAGCATTCAACAATGCATGATCTTCTGATCTAATGCAACTTTGTTCTTCGAAGAGTTTTGTCAGTGGCAATAGTTTCTTGTAGTTATGAAGCTATGGAAATAATAGTAAAGAAGAGCTCTCGGTATTGCAATCATACTAAGGTAGCTGTCGTTGGTAAAAACTATACTAAGTATAATTAATTGAATGGTTTTCTTTCAGTTTGGTAACTATGTTTTATATAGATAAAGATTAGATATGCTTTTGATTTTGAAATTTAAAATTTAACTATTTAAATGGATAATAATTATTGGATAAAATATTAATAATGTAATTTGATTTTAAGTCTTGAAATTTAATTATTTAAGTATTGGATAATCAATTTAATCTTAATTTTGAATTTTGAAGTTTAATAAATTAATAAAATATAGAACAACACATGAAAAAATTAAAATCCTATAAAAAATCAATTTAAAAGTATAATTAAAATAAAACAAATAATATTAAAAATAGTAGAGTTGATAATATTAGATTTTATTTTTGAATTTGTTAAAATTTATAAGTGACATCTATCCATAACTTGTCCTATATGTTAGCATTAAAAAGCATCCACGCAAATAATTTTAAATAAGTTTATACCTTATTTTATTATATTTATATGAATTTGATTAATTTGATAAGCTAACAATGTTACTAAATTACTAAACTTTTTAATTCTAGTGATGAGAGATAGAATCATAATAACCTTAACTATAAAAGAAATAATTAATTTGACAAATCTGGATATACTATAAATAATAACTTACTGATAACTTTAAAAAAGAAAAAAGATTACTCATTGGCAATTTTTTATTTTTTGTTTTCAATAAATCATCATCATTTACTTTATGATCTATTAAATAAGTATGAGTGAAAACTTGAATAAAAAATCCAAGCAATAGAAATATATACTTCTTTAATTCTTTTGAATATAGTATAAATTAATTGATAGTAAATTTTGTAAAATTGTAAGTGGGGTCTTATGATATTTAACAATATTTTAAAAGATATTTGCAAGGAATTTGCATTTTATACTAATTGCGCAATTATATATGTAAATAGATATAAATATAAATATAATATAAATATAAATTATATATATTTAAATATACTAATGATAAAATGTCAATAAATAAATACGATAATAATAAAAACCCAAACGTTAATTTGACTGAGTCGAATCTCCTTCCACGAATCTAAAATATAAGTCATAAAATTAAATGTATTTATCCTATTATTTAGAAAAAAAAGGAATAATATTATTTTATAATTGTCAATTTTTATATGTAATTGTTCGTGTGTATTTAATTGGACAATTATTATAGTATAAATAATACATAATATTTTTGAGCCATATATATTTGAATTTTTATTATATGAAAAAAAAGAGAGATAAAATTAAATTTTGTACCTCTTCTTTTAGTTTTTTTTATTTAATACAAAAATTTTCATAGAAATGTATGCATATCTATAGTTTCCAAAGTTATCATTATCAACACCCGCTCAAATGCATTGTGCATATGGCACCGTTTAAAGTCACATTTTTAAAAAAAAGAAATTAATATATTTTTTTATTTGATAAAAACATTGCATTAAATAGAATTCTTAAAACATAATAACTTAATAATCCTTTATTAGTGTACTAAACCCAAAAAATGGTTAGTATTTGGTTAAATAATAACGAAGAGCTAAAATTGGATGTTGTATACTCTCTACCAGCAATTGATAGGTTTGCATTTTTTAAAAAAATAAATAAATAAATAAATAAATAAATAAAAGGATTGCATACATCAACAAATGGAGGAAAATAAGTAAGAGGTTCATTTAGAATGAAGTTAAATTTTTTTTTTTTCAATTATGTAGTTATTTAATAATACTGAAGAGAAAAAATAATTAAGTAGATGAAATCCTGGTTTATAGCATTATATACTATATAGTGAAAACTTATTTTTATTGCCGGGAAACCCAAATTTGGGTGTCAATTTAGAGCTTATTTATAGGTATGTGATTAATGTCAAAACTTTTAAGTAAAGACTAATTTTACTTATAAGTTCATTTTAAATATATTAATAGTAAAAATTTTTAATTTTATACATGAGATTAAGAGATTATAATGTGTTTTTATTTTTTTAAAAAAATATACTTAAAAGAATATGTATTATCTTATTTATTTGGTTTTTTTAAAAAATAAAAATTTGATTAACAATAGATTGAATAATTTATTTTAAAATTACTTGATGTTATAAAATCGAATCAAACCAATTAATTAGATTCTTTGAAACAAAAATAAATGACTTGTTTGATTAGTATAGATCATAAAAAATCAAGAATTCTTCAATTATTAAAAAACTAAAAAAACTAAAAAAAAAAATCAATTTTAAACTTATTTTTTTAAAATTAATTGTATAAGATGATATTTATTTAAATCTTATACAACCAA
>JAQSVH010178717.1:0-12417 GCA_029448705.1 Adansonia digitata
GGACCATTTAAGGTAATTATTTCCATTATGCAAATCTCTAATTTTTTGAACAGTATTGATTCTATGAATGGGTTGGAATTGCTAGACATTCTGATTTCAGAGGTTGACATGGTGAAGAAAATGAATTCACAACAATTAAGATTGCCTGAACAAAATTAAAAATGAAAAAATAAAGAGGAAAGGCAGCAATAAAGGCTGCAGCAACGAAAGTTGCTCAAGGAAGAAAAGGAAATCCCAGAAAAAACACTAGAGCTCTAATACCATCTTACAAAATCTGAGATGGGAAAAAATAATTCTGATTGATCGATCTTTCATTTGACAATACATAGTATTATATGGCAGATTATTAGAGAAAATAGGAAATTAACTCATTCCTAAATTTGGAAAGTTGACTAACCTAATCCCTTAATTTAAAAGATTTCAAACTAATTCTCCTATTCTATTTAAAGCTTTTAAATTAATTTTCTTAATTTATTTACAGCTCATCTACACCTTGACAATCAATATCATATCTTTAAAAGTAAAGAGATTCTATCTAAGCATTGAAAGATAGGGGGAAACGGTTGATATCTAAGCTTACTTAAAATATAAAGATTGTAAAGGTTATGCCTTATCTTTGAAAGATAGCAATTCAACTCACAATACTTTTAGTTCACTAGAATAGAATAGAGCTATAATCAAGGTAGTCAATATCATATCGGTGGACATATCATTTTTGTTCTGGTACAGGTACATATCGGTACCAGTGTGTTTCAGTGTACCATTTCGGATTTATCGGAGTGTGAATATTTTTAATTTATATATATGAAAAATATTTTCAAATATGAAATAAATCATATTAAATAAATTTTATATATTAAATATTCATCAATATATATAATGTTCTATAAAAAATTTTTTATCAAATATAGAAAAATCAATACCAGTTAAGTAGTAAAGTTGAAATTTTTTAATAATAATTAAATTTATGAATAATTATATCTAAGATTCATCAAATTTATGAGTAATTATGTATAATATTCATGATATTTAAGATCAATGTTGGTTTAACTTTTTTTACAAGCTTATATTATGTACCGGTCGGTACAGCTATTTTCAGTCGGTACCACCGAAACAGGTCGGTACCTACCGGTACGGCCGGTATAGACCGAAACTAAAATCGAAATGAAACCAACTATCACCGGTACCGTTATATGTCGAAACCGGTACGTACCGACTGGTATGGCTGATACTGGTACGGTACCGACAACTATGGCTATAATAAATTAGTTATTCTGTGAAAATGAAATAGAGCTGAAATGGAATTTGAACAGCTAAAGTAGTAGTTTGATTTAGTACAATGAAATACTATGGGATTTAAGCCCTTTATAAAAAGGATTTAGACCCTTGAGCAATTTGTATTTTGCCCAAGGCCATAATAAAGCTAAAATAGGCTATTTTGTGAAATGAATTTTCAGTAAACTAAATGATCACATCACTATAGCACGCCAAATTAGCCATTAATGGAATAGCTATTACAGTGAACCAAATATGTTGTTGGTGAATTAGGAACTTCTTGACAACTGAGGCTAAGAGAGAGGACGTAGGCATGAGGCTGAATCTTTATAAATTGATTTTCTATCCTTGCTCATTTACTTGCTTTATTTGCATATCTACTTTCCATATAGTATTTTGTTTAAATTTAGCAAAATTATTATTTATACTTTAATTCCGTGGTTAAGTTTCAAAGAATCAGTTCACCCCTTCTTGATTTTCTTCACCATAAAAGCTAACACAACTCCTTTAAATATATCATTTTAAAACAAAAAATTAAAAAAATAGTAAATAGTTTTCCCCGAGCGGAAGAGGTATAGATTCTAAATCAACCCATGAGTTACAATACGAATCAATCCTTTAAACACATCGTTAAAAAATAAAATAAAAAACAAAAAAAAAGCTTAAAAATAATTAATATGAATATTTTCCCAAATGAGTCAAGTACAAAGATAAAATCGACCCATAAATTTGTAAATGGACCAACCCTTTCAAATACATTATTTTAGAATGACATTAAAAATGCAAAATTAAAAAAAAAATCCCTAATAGGGTTGCAAGCCATGTGTCGGGGTAGTGGGGAATTTTTTTAAGTAGGTGTAGATATAACATATTGTCTAACCACGCATGTTAAAAGAAATTATAACAAGTCGGCTTATAAGCTCACTAACAAGAGTGTCAAGTTCAAAATTAGATCTGTTCAACAGTCAAGTAGCTCTCTTGGTCTATGTTGTTGAGTTTGGGTTTCATTTTTTGTGATACAAATTTAACTAGCTCAATCTAAATCGCTATTTATATAATAAAATATAATTTTTTATTTAAATTTAATTATAAAAATATATAAATATTAATATAAAATTAATATTTTAATATTTTTAAACATTAATCCGAGTTTACAAGTTAGGTTGGGCTGAGTTATATTCAAATAAAGGTTAAAAATTTAAAATTTTAAAGTTAAAACCTAACCAATAAACATATGTACTTAAAACTCGAAGGCCATGGCTAATACCATTGCTAGGCCAACTTTGTAATCCTAGTGTTTATGATATAAAATTATTAGTTCCAGATGAAAAAAAAAAAAAAAGTGAGGGATTTTCTGGTTCGAATGAAACAAGTGATTGTCTCATTTAGTGGGCGAAACTGAAAAATATAAAAAGTTGTTTTTTTATATATTTAACTAAAAACATGAAAATGCTTCATCTTTCTTATTAAGTATCTAAGTAATTGTTCCTTCAATCGAAGATCGAGTTCAATGGATTGGATAATTACACTTGTGATAGAATTTGTTCAATTGAAGATCGAGTTCAATGGATTGGATAATTGCAATTGCGATGCAATTTGTTTTATTCTTATTAGAAAGGCACGGAAGAGCAAGTGAGCAACACGACGTTCAGATTCTGCCTAGCCGACAAGTCGCCACATGGTCATTACGAATTTACGATCCCTACACGAAATCTTCCCGACGGCTCCATTTGAACAGATTCAAAGGTGGACGGGGCTCTCTCTCTCTCTCTCTCTCTCTCTCTCTCTCTCTCTCTCTTCATTCTCAAGCAATGGCTGTCGTCGGAGCCTCAGGCCTTTCTTTTCGTCAAGTCTTGGTTTTTCTGGAATTTGAACGGCGGTAACATATTTGATAGGGAAATAGCCAAAGGGTCGACGGACTATGGCCGCCGTTAGTCGCCTCTGGTTTTGTCTCCCCTTCTCCGATAACCATGGAGAGTACAACTTTCCTTCCATCGTTTTCTTTTCTTTTCCTTTCTATTCACTTTGACTTATTATGAATTTCATATCTAATTTATATCTTGGAAAAAAAGAAGGGCACAGCTTCACCTAATTTGGATTTTTTATTATATTATATATATTAAAAAAAGGTAAAAATGAATTTTGTTAATATATTTTAATTTTTTTATATATAACATAATAAAAATTTATTATTCTCATCAGTAAAATATTCTATAAAATACTTTAATTTTATTTAATCATTTTACTCAATAAAATATTTTGATTCTGTTATTTTTTAATAATTAATTAAAGTTTTAATAATAAAATTTAAAAAATAATAATAAAATAATAAAATTTAATATTACTTACTAATAATTTTAATCATAATATAATTATAAAACACTAGTACAACAAAACAAAATATAAATAAAAAATTATAAAATATAAAAAAATATAAATACGATATAAATAAATATATATTTTAAAATTTATATATATACATTTAGATTTATATAAAAATATATAATAAATTAAATATAATATTAATATAAAAATAATATAAATATGATATAAATAAATAAATTTTAATATTATTTTGTATTTTTATGCAAAGATTTGAACTTAGAAACTTCAAGGGCAGGGGAGAAACTTGAAACGTTAACGTAAAAGATGGTAGTAATTTGTTAGGTAAACTAACGCAGTTCTTCTTTCAATTTTTGTTTTCTAAGCAATAAAAAAAAGGGAAGATTTAGATAAATTTCCCGGTTTTCATGTAACCATCAAAAATCCAAAGCAAAAGCACAAAAGATGGAGCATCAATGTCGGATCCATGACACGTGGCAAATACCCCAACGTCGAAAGGGAGTTGGTTTCCTACTTTACCGCTTCGTTTCTTCCACTATTTTGTCTCACAGAAGAAGAAGAAGAAGAAGCCCACTGGTACATGAAATACCAATCAATTTTAAAAATAATAAATGTTTCAAATTCCCCCCATTATTTTATTTTATTTTAATGCCGTATCTCTGTAGTTGACGATAAACGAAGCTTCATTTCACCTCTGATCAACGTGCATAGCTCTACATTGCCCCCTAAAATCTCTTTCTCTTCTAAGATTTTTTTGACTTTGGGTTTTTGTCGTGTCCCAACAATTTTATGGTAATGTTTCCTATCACCTAATTCTTCGTGTTCATTCATGTTTTATTTTCTCTATGAATTTGCTGATTGTTTGTTTGTTTGTTTTTTTTGGCATTGTTAATGCTATTTTTGCATTTCAACAATGTTGATGATGATCAAAGTCCTGATCAGTGGACGTTATAATGTTTAGCTTTGTATGTTGGTTTGTAGCATGATTAGTTGAAATTGAAATTCTTGATTTGTATTCACCGTTTTTATCATATTTTAGCTGAGTTGGTGGGTATTTATGTTACCTGGATTCAGGGCCAGTGTCTGCTCAATTTTTTTCCCCATTTATATTCCCGTACATATATCCAAATATGCATATAATACAGTTATCTGAGAGCTATATTATAAGAAAAATGAAGAGTTTAGATAACATGGATGGGAACTGTTTCTTTTTTTTTTTTTTTTGGGTGATTGTAAGAAATACCCTGATCTTAGCGAGGTTGTATATTTACCAATGGCAGCTATATTTTATGAAATTGTTAAGGGTGCAAAAGTTTAATTCAGTTCTTTAGTCCTCAGTATATTGTATGGTGTGATTTGAATTTTCAGTTTCATTTGAAGATAACAAATTTATCTTCAACTGCATGAGGCATTTGAAGTCTGCTGGTTATCGTTGTTAGCAAATTAGCTAGTTATGCATGTCTGATTGCCTGTCGGCGTATTTAGATTTCCGTATGCAAAATATATATATATATATATATATATGTATGTGTATATATCTCGAAATGATTCAAGTTATTGATGTTTAGAGAAAGTAGAGAAATGAGAAGGACAGGAAGGTTGAGCGAAGAACTGACGCAAAACTCTGATATAAAAGTGAGAGGAAACATAATATATATATATATATATATATGGCAATAGCCACAATTGCTATTATTGAGATTAAAAATCAATAAAGCAACTTTTCCAGCAAATTTCAATTTTCTCATTACTTGTTTTTTAGGACTACCCAGCAAATTCCACAATTTGTTTCTTCTAATGTAGAGCATGCTTATTACTTGGAGTTAATTGTTTTTCAGGACCGCCTTAAAAAAAATGCAAATGAGGAATCAAAAGTTCATAATTAAGCTCAAAAGGACTTTTTCTTAGAACCTGATCACGAGTTGACAGCTATAACATAACTGAATGTCCATGTTTTTGAACCAATGGCGAGCAGTAACTCCGAGACTGAATGTAAAGGAAGCTGATATTCGTTGTCTTTGGTTTTTTTTTTTTTTTTTCACTTCTTTTTATTTGTTTAACTAAGTGGTTTACTTTTTTTTTTTTTATCTTTTTCCTCTGCAGCCAAGCGACAGGCACAGTTGGTTGAGTGGTTAAATGGTATTTGTCCCAATCTAAGTTTGCCAACAAAAGCCTCACATGAAGAGCTGAGAGCTAGCTTGATCGATGGCACTGTTCTGTGTAAAATCTTGAACAGGCTTAGACCCGTTTCTGTAAATGAGGTTGTTCAAAACTTATTCTCGTTTATTTCTTTTAGATTCTTTTAATACAATCTTAGTACGAGTTTACCGATTGTTTATTTTTTTGATTAATGTTTTTCTCTAGGAAGGTTATCCTGAAAAGTCTTCTGTGTCGGGGTCAGAAAATGTTAAAAGGTTTCTGACAGCTATGGATGAGCTAGGTATACCAAGATTTGAGGTATCAGACCTAGAGAAGGTACCAAATCTTCCAATGAACTTTTTGTATAACCAATATTTTAAATGAGCTTGGAATAACCAGATTTGATTGCTTAACCATATGAAATATCAGATTCTCTCAAGTTGTGAGTCATTGTAATTGAAAGTGTTCAATGAATATGTTTGACCTGTATAATCGAAGCTTGTATTGGTACCATCATATATTTAGGTGTTGCTGTGTGTTTATATTCTGGATTTTTCTCTATCTAGTTATTACTTTGCTTATCTGCTTCCTCCCACCCCCCTTCCTCTCCCTTCTTCAGGGATCTATGAGGCCTGTTGTCGACTGCCTTTTAACCCTGAGAACACAATTGATGTCATCTGGAGGTAACTTGCCCTGCAATAGGTTTATTACTAAAGCTGGAAGCATTCACAGGGATGCATCATCCCGTGGCCCTCTCACACCATTATCTGGGGAAGAAAGAAGGAAGGTTTCCTCGGACTTAAAATTTCAACGTACGTTGCATACTCCTTTTGTGTCAAGTTTTGCTCTCTCTCTCCCTGCATAAGCATGCCTACATTCCCCCTGGTCCATGCTTGTTAATGTGGCATCTGTGGTAGTTTGCTAGGTTCAAGTGCTTTCAATGGTACAATGCTATAAGTAACGAATGTATAGATTAAGGACAGTTCTAGTTAACTGGCTATTTACTTTGATGGTTTTGTTATGCACAAGAATACAAAAACAATGTCACACCAGCCTCGTAAAATATACTGCTAACGTAAGGCAAACAACTTTTGATTTCCGATTTAGTGATACGGTATATAAATCGTTGATTTCTGATCTAAATGCAATTAGTTTGCACTAGTTGTCTTTTGTTGGACAGATTTTTAGATCTTATCTCCAGTTTAAGTTTTGTGCTTTTTTTTTCACTCTTTGCAGAACAATCAGCTGCAGTACTGCATCACAGTGGACACAAGTTCCATGAGGTGTTTCAGTGGAAGCAAGGGCGCTATGCAGATCTCCCTGCAACAAAAATTTCGGAGATGATGAAATCAAACAGTTTAGATGTAAGTTGTCAACATTTTACTATGTTTTACATTTCTTTTGGCGGGTTGTTATTTATCATTTGGTGTATGTTTAATGCCTTTCTCACATTTTCTATATGCAGAATGCCCCAACTCAGTCACTTTTAAGTGTTGTGAATGGAATTCTGGACGAAAGTTTTGAAAGAAAGAATGGTGAAATTCCTCATGTATGGAATATGATGAAATATTAGTGTTGGTTGTTTTTGACGTATATGTATTTGTATGCTTATATATAATATGGATATTTTGGTAAGAAAACATGGTGATATTGCCTTTGTTGCTCAGCGTGTGGCGTGTCTCCTAAGAAAAGTTGTGCAGGAGATCGAACGTCGTATATCAACTCAAGCAGATCACCTAAGAACTGTAAATCCTATTCTAAATATCTTGCTTTGAATAGTTTTTTCTCAGTTTTTCTATGGATTTTTATGCGGTTTTTTGGCTTGCAGCAAAACAATCTATTCAAGATTCGAGAGGAGAAGTACCAATCAAGAATCCGAGTACTCGAGGCCCTTGCATCTGGGAATGGTGAAGAGACTAAGGTGCATAAACTAATGAATCCAAAAAAGAAAAAAAAAAAAGAAAAGAATGACGAAAAGGCATTTTTCAATTATATGTAGATGCTAAACTGTGTAATTCTTCACTTATTTGTTACAGCATGTTGCAAACAATCATCAGCAAATAAAGGTTCGAAGAAAAACGATTATTTCCCGCTGTTCAACAGTCTTGAAATGCTTGTATCCGATTCCATCACAGGCATCATTATCTAGCTGTTATTTTCCATATTGTTTATACATTACTTATTCCAAAATCTCGAAGCAGTTTCATTTTAAATGAATTTAATGAACTAATCAAATCATAATCTCCAATTTTTAAAGGTTTTGCAGGTTATTTCCTGATTATTACTTGTTATGGTCACACTTATTATCAGTTGTCTTAACAAAATAAACAATCCTTTCAGTGGCAAAAGAGAGTAATCTCATGCAATTTTTTACCTTTCTTGCAGACTGAGAACTCCAAAGTGGAAGAAAAACAGAAAGTTGAGGAGCAGGAGAAAATAAAATTAGTGAAAGAAACTGATAAAAACATTCTTGAAATTGCAGCACTGAAGCAAGAACTAGAAATTGCCAAAACAATGAACGAGCAGCGCTACTTGCATATGGAAACAGAGACTAAGGGTGCCAAATCAGGACTTGAAACGAGGTTAAAAGAGCTTGAACGCCTCCTTGCTGATTCAAACGGTAGAGTAAAAGAGCTTGAGCGCCTCCTTGCAGATTCAAACAATGGAGTGAAAGAGCTTGAGCGCCTCCTTGCAGATTCAAACAATGGAGTGAAAGAGCTTGAGCGCCTCCTTTCTGATTCAAACAATAGAGTGAAAGAGCTTGAGTGCCTCCTTGCCGATTCAAACAACAAAGTGAAAGAGCTCCTAGCTGATTCAAACAATAGAGTGAAAGTGCTCCTTGCTGATTCGAACAATAGAGTGAAAGAGCTCGAGTGCCTCCTTGCTGATTCAAACAATGAAGTGAAAAAGCTTGAGTGCCTCATTGCTGATTCAAACAATAGAGTGAAGAAGCTTGAAGCAAGTTCGAAGTCAAAATGCCTGAGGTGGAACATGAAAGAGAACATCTACAGAAGCTTTTTGGATTCCCAATTTGGTGCAGTGCAGGTCTGTGTGGGTTTCTGTCGTTTTAGCTTTGTATTTTGTTCTTCACTATCATTTATACTAATTTGTGTAAGTGTTCAGGAGTTAAGGTTAACTTCCAACACCATCAAGCAAGAAGTTTTGAAAACACGGAGGAGCTATTCTGAGGAATTTAATCACTTAGGTAGGTTTCTTGCTGAAAAGTTTTGTCAGCTTGTATTGTTAGGAATAAAAGTTCTTATGAGAACCTTTTTCTTGTTTAGAAATAAAGCTTAAAGCATTAGCAGATGCGGCGGGGAGCTATCGTGAAGTGCTTGCTGAAAATCGAAAGCTATTTAATGAGCTTCAAGATTTAAAAGGTGCCTATAAGGAGATTCTCTCTGTTGGGCTATGTGATTTTGTTTATCACTTTTTTTACATTTTGTTTACAGGGAACATCAGAGTTTTTTGTCGAATAAGGCCATTTCTGCCTGGACAAAATGGAAAACAGACAATCGTAGAAAGTATTGGTGACAATGGACAGTTGGTTGTTGCAAATCCGTCCAAGCCTGGGAAAGATGGGCTACGGACATTTAAGTTTAATAAGGTCTTTGGTCCAGCTGCTAGTCAAGGTTTTATTTCTATCATCACCAAATTACTATTTTTAGTTGAATAGGATTCATTAGTTGACTGTTAATCCTCGCAATATGAACTAGAATCTATCTGTTTGTGAAAGTATTGCAGTGTCTAATTTATAGAACTCTTTTACAATGGCAGCGGAGGTGTTTGCAGATATTCAACCTTTTGTACAATCGGTAGTCGATGGATATAACGTCTGCATATTTGCTTATGGTCAAACTGGTTCAGGGAAAACCTATACAATGGTGTGTATCCCATTATTCTTAAGCTTCGTGAAGTTGCTCAAACATTTTTTAACAATCCTATTCAACATTTCTTTTTGACATTTCCAGACAGGTCCTAATGACGCAACTGAAGAGGAATGGGGTGTTAATTATCGTGCTTTGAATGATCTCTTCAGAATCTCTCAAAATAGAAGAAGCACAATTGAATATGAAGTTGGGGTCCAGATGATTGAAATATATAATGAACAAGTGCGTGATTTATTATCAAGTGATGGTTCTCAGAAGAAATATCCTTTTATTAAACAAGTTAGATACGCTTCAAAATATATATATGTATATATATTGTTTAATATACGCTTCAAAATATATATATATATTTATTGCTTTACCTTGTCTTGAAATTTGTTGGCTTTGAATATATTCCTTTTTCAAGTTTTTTTCTTTCAATGTTGAAGTAAACTATTCATTAGTTAGGTGTAGTTATCTTTGTTTTCCTTAATCTGCACACAATGGGGATTACAACTATCTCTCAACCCAATGGTTTAGCTGTACCTGATGCTAGCATGCATCCTGTTCTATCAACATCAGATGTATTAGATTTAATTAATCTTGGATTCAAGAATCGAACTGTTAGTGCGACTGCGCTAAACGAAAGAAGTAGCCGCTCTCACAGGTTCTTGTATTTAATATTTTAAATCACATCTCTAGTTTGAAATATTACCCCTGTGACTTATGATTTTATATGTGTGGTTACAGCATTGTCACCGTGCATGTTCACGGGAAGGATTTGAAGTCGGGATCCTCTTTGTATGGTAATCTTCATTTGGTAGATTTAGCAGGCAGTGAAAGAGTAGATAGATCTGAGGTAACTGGAGATAGGCTTAGGGAAGCACAACATATAAACAAATCATTGTCTTCCCTTGGAGATGTAGTTTTTGCTCTTTCACAAAAGAGTCCTCACGTGCCGTACAGAAATAGCAAGCTCACTCAAGTACTTCAAAGCTCTCTCGGTACTTCTTTCATCTGTATTCTTAAACAGTTGGAAATCATCTCCAAGTTTAAGCATGAAAATTTTGTTTTAATTGCTTGGAGAACACTGATGTTATGGTTCATCAAAATTTTAGAGCTTCATAGACATATATATATGAATCTCCATCTAAACGGTCTTATATATTCCAGGAGGTCAAGCAAAGACCCTTATGTTTGTGCAGCTCAATCCTGATGTCACTTCCTATTCTGAAAGTCTGAGTACTTTGAAGTTTGCTGAACGGGTTTCTGGAATCGAGCTAGGTGCTGCAAGAAGTAGCAAAGAGGGAAAGGATGTTAGGGAACTAATGGAGCAGGTGCAGTTTTATGTTCCTCTTCCACGCATTACATTTTTTTCTTATGCAAGGTAATAATTTTCAATATAAAACTTAACTGGAGTCATATGTGCATGATCGTTTTGTGATTTGCTATGAACTATGTTACTCGAACTCAAGCAAGTATCGAATATGGGCATGCTCGATGTTTTCTAAGTTTTTTCATATATTTGGAGGATCTTACCCCCATACCCTTGTTGCAAAAAAAGGTGCAAATTGTTGTAAGGTGTTGCAAATAAGAGTGTTGTAAAAACATTAGCAACAAATTTATATATATATATGTTTTTGTTGCAAAATGTAACTTATACTAGTCTATAACGTTACATTATATATCCTATGACAATTATATAAATTACTCTAAAATATGCTCTTGCTCAAAATGAAATTTCTTGTGGTGTAACAGGAATTTCAAAGTGCTGTAAAGTCTATGCATTTGCTAGGAAAAACAAAAACTAACTATACAAAGCAACCATTTTTGGTAATCTTAGCATGCCAGTGATGAAGGTCTTTATTTTTTTCATGCTTCAGTTTAAGTGTTGTTTATTTCTTAATATACCAGACTCAGGACTAGTATTTCATAACTAGGGTTACTACAACTTGCCATCATCAGTATTGTCGATGCAAGGTTTTTTGGTTTATATGCATGCGCATAAAAGATAAAGTTAATTACAAATAAGACTAGTTTCTTATTCCTCGTGGAATTTCCGAAACTAGAGTAATGTTTAGTAGGAGGGACAGTGGCATTGGGGGAGTAGAATTGATGAGAGCCTCTGACCAACAAGAGCCATGAAATGGAAGGGAGAGATCAGTTGACAATGATGGATATATATATATATATACACACACACACACACACACACACACACACGTACACATCCCTTCTTATTCCATTTTCGTTTAAATGATCGTGAGAATCATTTGAATTTTCTATTCGAATTCTCCCTAAAATGAGCACAGGATATTGAACTATTACTCCATTCATATTATTGTTTTCTAAGTTTAACCGACTATGCAGATGGCATCTCTCAAGGACATGATAGCTAAGAAGGATGAGGAGATTGAGCGGTTGCAGTTACTTAAAGATCTGAAAAATGGGTACCCCAGCATTGATGGTGAGCAGCAAGGAACAGGCTCATTGAGGTATGGTTCTTCCTCTTATTCTATAGGTGGTTCTCATTGTGAAGCCAAAACTATCTGGTGGAAAAAAAGGCTTAGGACATACTGAGAAAGCAGCTTCTGATCATGACAACTGTTCGCAGTGATAAGCAGTCCGAAGCTGGTTCCCAGCAGTCCACGGACGATGAAAAGTATTCTGAAATATCTGATGCTGGTCTTTCTATAGGGACAGAGACTGATGTCTCAGCTGATTACGCGCCTTCCCCCGAAGGCTTAAATTTGGGGAAGTGAGTATTGGTTATGTTCTTTTGCCTTTAGCA